>MDKH01149041.1:0-39507 GCA_005239495.1 Nicotiana undulata | reverse complement strand
TATATATATATATATAATGATGCAGTGTGCAGCCCGATCCATAACTATCCTCACAATCCGGCTCTCGGCCTCACTCAGTCATTCTCATAAGCCACTCGGGCAACTCATCGTAAATCACGGGGACTCAGCCCCAAATATCTTTCATTATTTTAAAACAGAGTGATAAAAAGGAATAAATAGTAAACAAGTTTAAACCATGACTGAGATTGTATTTTTCTATCAAAGACAGTGTAAGATATTAGTAAAATACCCATGAGGGTCAAACCAGGTCGGCACAAGGCCCCACACATGGCGTACAACCCATAATATAGTATCAATCTCTAAAATACAGGATATCATCTGATTTCAAATCAAATACGTGGCTTCATAGTCGCTACGGGACGGACCAAGTCACAATCCCTATAGGTGCACGCCCACACGCTCGTCATCCCGCATGTGCGTCACCTCATTTGTCAAAACAATACGAAATATCGGGGTTTAATACCCTCGGGTCTAGATTTACAATCGTTACTTACCTCAAACCGGCACAAATCCTAATCCGCGATGCCCTTGCCTCTTGATTCGGCCTCCAGTTGTTCCGAATCTGCCTAAAACTAGATTTATATCATCAATATATGCTAAAGGAACAAAGCCCACTAGAAAATAATTGAATTACATCAAAAATCCCGAAATTGGCCAAACCCAACCCCGGGCCCACATCTCGAAATTCGATAAAAATCACGATAATAGAATCCTTATTCAATCACGAGCCTACCCATATCAAATTCATCGAAATCCGACATCAAATGGCCATTCAAATCCCCAAAAGAGTTTCTCAAAAAAATTTCCCCATTTCTCCTAATTTTCACCCGAATTTCCCAAATTAAATGATGAAAGTCAAGACAAAATCATGGAATGAAACCAAATATGAGTGAAGAACACTTACCCCAATCACTCTACTGAAAATATCCTCAAATTTCATCTTCTTCCGAGCTCTCTAATGGATTTTGAAACCTTGGACTTAAACCCTCGTTTTTAAATAAAAGCATTCTGCCCAGGCACTTTACCCATTGCGATCGTGGAAATCCCCCACGCGATCGCGAAGACCAATAATAACACTGCCCAATATAAACCTTACGCGATCGCAGACAAGCCCACTCGATCGTGTTCCAATGCCACTCAACATTACGCGATCGTAATCCCCTACACGCGATCACACAGAATTAATGCCTCAGCTTTACTCGTTCCCTTATCTTCTACGCGAACACGGACCTGACCACGCGTTCGCGAAGCACAGATGCCACTCTCTCACGCGATCGCAACCTCCCCTATGCGATCACATAGAACAACTTACTGCGGCTCCCACCTAAGCCTACGAGATCGCGAACATCCTCATGCGATCGCATAGAAGGAAACCAGGACCTTCACACTAGTAAAAATCTACCAACACCAAAGTCCAATACTTGGTCCGTTAACTACCCGAAACACACCCGAGGCCCTCGGGACCTCAACCAAACATGCCAACACATCCCATAAAATCATTAAAACTTAGTCGAGCCCTCGAACAACTGAAAACAATGCAAAAACACCAAATCAACCTCGGATTCAAGCCTAAGAACTTAGACACTTCCAAATTTCGCCAACGATGCCGAAACCACCCAAACCACGTCAAAATGACTTGAACATTTGCACACACACCCAAAATGACACTACAAACCCGTTCCAACTTTCGGAATTCCATTCCGACCACGATAGCTAATTTTCCACTGCCGACCGGAAATCGCCAAAAATCCAATTTCGCCAATTCAAGCCTAATTCTACTCCGGACCTCCGAACAACATTCCGAATACACTCCTAAGTCCAAAATCACCTAACAAAGCTATCCAATCCATACAAAACACAATCTGAGATCATTTACCTATAAGTCAACTTCCAGTTGACTTTTCTGACTATTCTCCCAACGTAATAGACTAAGTGTCTCATTTCTCTCCAAAACCACACCAAATCTGTGCGGACCGACCCAACACAACATAAATGAACTAAACGACACAAAACAAAGTAGAAATGGGGAAAATGGGGCTAATCTCATGGAAAGACCGACCGGGTCGTTACATTGCTATTGTGTTATTGTTAGGGCAGAGCAATATGTGTGGCTTTTGATATACTAATAAGGAGAAATGATGAGGGAAGCTATTATAATATATTGTTAGCACAACAGGATAAAGGTTGATATGTCAAGGATGATATGTGATGTCCTGGGGGTATATTATTGATGATATTCGTGTGATGGTGTGATTTTGTTTGTGTGTTATGCATATTATGCGACTTATTGTAACGATCTAGCCGATCCTTTTGTGTATCATAGCCATGTTCTCCTATTTATTTCCTATTCTATGTTCATTTGTGGTTATGTGACTTGCAAGGTGGTTGGATTGGTTTTGAGAAAGTTCTAAAATGAATTAGCACACTTAGTCCTAAGGTTGAAAGCTTATGTTGAAAGAGTTTACCGGAGTTTGACTTTATTTAGACGACTCTAAAATAGGATTTTGATGGTTTAAATAGATTTGTATGGTGATTATGGACTTAGGCATATGTTCGGATGTTGATTTGGAGATCCGTATGTTGATTTTTTATTTTCTTGGCGAACGTTGGGTAGTTGAAAGGTTTGGACGGTTGAGAGGTTTGATCGAGAGTTGACTTTGCTGATATCGGGTTCGGATTTTTGTTCCAGGAGTTGGAAAGGTGTGTTATGTCATTTGGGACTTGCATGCATAAAACTTGAGATCATTCTAAGTTGATTTGATATAGTTTGGCATGAGGTTTAGAAGTTGAAAGTTCATTAGTTTCATTAGGCATGAATTGGGATGTGATTAGCGATTTGAGGCTTCGAGTAAGTTTGTATTTTGTTTTAGGACTCGTTGGTATGTTTGGGTGGGGTCCCGGGGGCCTCTGGTGTTTTTCAGATGGTTTATGGATCATGCTTGGACTTGGGGGAAATGCTGAATGTTGCAGGTTCTGGTGCAACTGCACCTGCGAGGATTTGGCCACAAATGCGGCTTGGTGATCGCAGAAGCTGGATTTGATTGAGTTTGGGAGGACCGCAAGTGAGAGGTATTTTCCGCATTTGCGAGCTCGCAGATGCGGGCAAGTGAGCACATAAGTAAAGTTGCACGGAGACATGGGATTCCATTGAACAGATACGCAGACGCACAAAGGAGAGCAAAGAAGCGTAAGGTTGCTATAAAGTCAGGGACCACATATACGGAAGGAGTCCGTAGAAGTGGACTCGCAGATACGATGAGGGTTTCACAAAAGCGGAGGTCGTCTTTTGGAGGAAGCCCTAAATATGGACGCTATTTCACAGAAGCGGGACCGCATGTGCGGTTAAGAGAGCCGCAGGTGAAACAATTACTGGGTAGAAGGTTTTAAATGATGGTTTGGGTCATTTTTCTCATTTTTGATTTGTGGTGCTCGGCTAAGGGCAATGTTTGGGAGACCTTTTGCTACAATTGAAGAGGTAAGTAAAGTTTAATCACTTTTAATAATAGATATTTATTACCCATTGATTATTACACCTAGTTTATGTGAATTTGAAGTATAATTTGGGGATTTTATGACATGGTATTAGAGAGTGAGATTTTTGGTGACTTGAGGGACGATTTGTGGATGGAATTTGACGAAATCAGTATGGTTGGACTCATAGTTTGTCACGACCCAATTTACCCTCCGAAAGGTATCGTGACAGCACCTAGTCTCTACGACTAGGTAATCCTAATTTGCGGATAAAATTTAATTTAAAATACGATAAATAATGAAATAAAGCACAAAATCTAACTAATCATAATGATGCCGCTCGACATGTCAAAAAATATAAATCCCAAAGACCCGGATTGTCACAATACAGTCACAAGCTTCGAGCACTACTGTAGCTCTAAACAAAATTGGAAAGTACGTAAGAGAACTCCAAAAGATAGAAAAAGAGGGGAACTCGGAGGATTCTGCGTACGCGGCAGAAATACCTTGCGGTCTCCTAGAATCAGTAGCAACAACTAGCCACGAGGCTGATAACTCGTACCTTGATCTGCACACAAAAAACATATGCAGGAAAGGGCATGAGTACACCACATTTGGTACCCAGTAAGTGCCAAGCCTAACCCCGGTCAAGTAGTGAAGAGGTCATGTTAAGGCTCTGCTGGATTAAATAAAATCAATGTAAAAGAGTTTGAAAGATAAGTAATTTCTACAGTAGACAGTTAAATAAAATATTAGAAAATTTAACAGTAAAAAGAGCCCTCGGCTGAGAACAAAGTAAAACAAGGTGGAATCTCCCGGGATATCGTCCTGTAGTTCCAAATGATTATGCAGTATAGGGGGATCTCCCGGAATACGTCCGTAGTCCCAAAATAAATATGCAGTGCTAAGGGATATCCCGGAATACGTCTGTAGTCCCAATTTAAATATGCATTACATGGGGATCTCCCGAAATACATCTGTAGTCCCAAAATAAATATGCAGTGCTGGGGGATCTCCCAGAATACGTCAGTAGTCCCAATTTAAATATGCTATGCAAGACGATAGCAGATATAATATCAATTCATACAGTTCATCTAATCACAGGTAAGGAAAACAGTAAGCTAAATAAGCATGGTGCACAGAGTGTCAAATAGGAAATTTAGTATTAAACATGTAAGCATGCTTTCCTAATCTAAGTTAAACAATCTAACACATTAAAACAATCTAATATGAGAAAAACAATTTATATTTTTTGAAGGAAAAATGGGATTCTTTCAATAACGGCACGTGTACTTACTCGTCACCTCACGTACACGGCACCCACACAAAAATTAATGTCGAAACATCCTAAGGGGAAATCCCCAACACAGAGTTAGGCAAGCCACTTACCTCGACTGCTCAATTCAACTCGATACAACGCTCTTTCCACGGGTACCCGACTCCAAATGGCCCAAATCTATTCAATTAAATTGCATAATGTAAATATAACTTTAAGTAACTAATTTAAATAATCAATTCGAAGCTAAAACACGAATTTAGGAAAATCGCCCAAAAAAGTCCCTCGAGCCCACGTCTCGAAATCGGGTAAAAATTACATATTCCGAACACCCATTCACTCACGAGTCTAACCATATAAAATTTACTCAAATCCAATACCATATTATCGATCAAAACCCCAAATTTTGGCCTAGGAACTTTTCTAAAATTTTCCCCAATTTTCACCCCAAATTCGAAATAAAATGATAAAATTAAGAATAGATTAGCGGGAATTAATGATAAATGAGTTAGGAATCATTACCCAAAAACTTTCTCCGAAAGTCTCTCCAAATTTTGCCTTCTACCGAGCTCTCGATATAATTTTGTGAATATGAACTCAACCCTCATTTTTGAACATTTAAGTTCTGCCCAGATTTCGCCTAATCGCGATCGCGGAAATACGCACGCGATCGCTAAGACAAAACTTCGTTGCCTCACTTTTTACTCTACGCGATCGTGACAAGACCTACGCGAATGCGATGCTTGATTCCACTAGCTTACGTGATCGCGACACGACCCATGCGATCGCGAAGGGTTAAAACCACACTTACCTTCTCCGCCTTATACTTCTACGCAAACGCGGCCTGGCTAACGCGTTCGCGATACCAACCTGCCTAACTTATGCGATCGTGTACCATATTATGTGATCGCGAAGCATAAACCTGCTGGCCTCAAACTTGTTCTACGCGATCGCATACTAAATCATGTGATCCCGTATAAGGAAACCAGATGCACTAGAATCTTCCATCTTATTAAGTCAAATATTAGCCCGTTGAGCATCTAAAACACACCCGAGACCCCCGGGACCTCTACCAAACCTACCAACCAGTCCTATAACCTCATTCAAACTTAGTCGAGCATTCAAACCACATCTCATAACACCAAAAACAAGAATTAATCATGAATTCAAGCCTAAAACATAGCAATTTGCCAAAATCCACAAATGATACCGAAACACGTCAAAACTAGTCCGAATGACCTCATTTGATAGACAAGTCACAAATGACACTACGGACCTACAGCCACTTCCGGAATTCCATTCAGAGCCCGATATAAAAATTTCACCTATCGGCCGAAATCGCCGAAATTCTAACTCTCGCCAATTCAAGCCTAAATCTACTACAGACCTCGAAAACACATTACAGACGCGCTCCTAACCCCAAAACCACTCAACGGAGCTAACAGAGTTGACGTAATTCCGTTCCGGATCCGTCTTCACACAGTTTCGATTGCAGTCTGATTTCTAAAGCTTAAACTCATAATTGGGGACTATTTGTCCCAAAACTCTCCGAATTCCATAACTAATCACTTTGGCAAGTCCCAATAGAAAAAAACATGTGGGAAAAGAATTTATTAGGGGATCGAGGCTCTAACTCTCAAAACGACTGGTCGGGTCGTTACATTCTCCTCCTCTTAAGAAAATCATTCGTCCTCGAACGAGTATAAAGACATACCTGAAGCTGTGAAAAGATGAGGGCACTGGCTGCGCATATCCTGTTCGGTCTCCCAAGTCCCCTCCTCGATCGGCTGACCCCTCCGCTGAACCTTTACTGATGTAATATTCTTTTACCTGAGCTTTCTGACCTGCCTATCAAAAATGGCTACTGGTTCCTCAACATAAGATAGATCCTTTTCCAATTGGACTGAACTGAAATCCAATACATGAGTCGGGTCACCGTGATACTTCCGGAGCATAGAGACGTGCAATAACGGATGAACTCCTACTAGGCTAGGAGGCAAGGCAAGCTCATAAGCAACTTCCCCAACACGCCGCAATTTCTTAAAAGGGCGAATGAACCTCGGACTCAACTTACCCTTCTTCCCAAACCTCATGACGTCCTTCATAGGCGATACTCGAAGCAAAACCTGATCACTAGTCATAAATGCCAACTCCCAAACCTTTCCGTTCGCATAACTCTTCTGCCTGGACTGGGTCGTGCGAAGCCTCTCCTGAAGCACTTTCACCTTATCCAGAGCATCCTGGACAAAATATGTACCCAAAAATCTAGCCTCACCCGGCTCAAACCATCCTATTGTGGACCGGCACCGCTCGATGCCATCTGAATGCTGGACTGGTAACTGTTATTATAAGAAAACTCTACAAGTGGAAAGTATTGGTCCCATACCCCTTCGAACTACATCACACAGGCACATAGCATATCCTCAAGAATATGAATAGTGCGCTCGGACTGCCTGTCCATTTGAGGGTGAAAGGTTGTGCTCAACTCCACACTGGTACCCAACTCCTGCTGACCGGCTCTCCAAAACCGTGATATGAACTGTGTACCTTTGTCTGAAATGATGGATACTGGAATACCGTGAAGGAGGATAATCTTCGTGATATAAATCTCAGCTAACGACTTTGAGGAGTATGTAGTCAACACTGGAATAAAATAGGCTGACTTGGTCAGCCGATCCACGATCACCCAAATAACATTAAACTTTCTCAAAGTCCGAGGAAGTCCAACCACAAAGTCCATGGTGATCCGCTCCCACTTCCACTATGGAGGCTCAATCTGTTGAAGTAATCCTCCTGGTCTCTGATGTTCATACTTAACTTGCTGACAGTTAAGACACTTGGCCAAAAATCCAACTATATCCTTTTTCATCCTTCTCCACCAATAGTGTTGTCTCAGGTCCAGGTACATCTTCGCGGCAACCGGATGAATGGAGTACCGCGAGCTATGGGCCTCCTCAAGGATTAGCTCCCGATATTGGTTTCAGTTCGAGGTATATTTGTGAATCAAATATGACATGCATAGGTGGAGTTTGGGAATAACTCGAGTAATGGAAATTCTTCGATACAGGTTGTAATGTACTTCATGGGTAAATGGATTTTATTGAATGATTTAGTTGTAATTGTAAAACGTGTAGTGTGTGCAGTGTATGAATTTTCTTGTTGCTTCAAGTGTGTGGATTACTTTCCTAGTATGTGGTGTGCAAACGGGGTCAGGTCATTCTGTCTGCTTGATCAATGTAATTGAGATTTGCGTAGAGTGGATGACTCTCGAGAATGGTTCCGCTGGATTCAAGGTTAGATGTAACAATTTGGAATCTTCAGGATGGGTATTTGGCTAGAAATTAAGGTCTATATTGGAGGGTGTCGATACTTGTGACGTTTCTACATTATCATAGATTATACATATCAGTATCAAAAAAGTGAAGGTAATGTATTTAGATTCGCAGGAAGTCTCTGCAGAGTAAGTATTTTGAATGTGGTACTTTTGGGGATATATGAGAGAGTATTCAGCGGCTTACGAGCCTTAGGCGGTACGGTCTTATGCTTGGGTTTTGTGTGGTGAGACTAGGTTGAGAATTGTGGTATTATGGCAAGGAGAAGTATCAATTCGAAGGTAAGTCAGAAGGAAATTGGATAAATAGGGCAGCTTGATAACAAGTCAGATCAACATGGTAAGGGATAAGATTAGTTCTTTGGGGTTCTTATGAGGCAATGAGTTTTACAGGTGTTTCTTAGCAATGCTCTTGGGTTTTGGTGACCTGCGTAGCTTGATTGAGTTAGGAGGATTCAGTCCTGACGGTTTGGTGTTGTACAAATTGGAATCGGATAGTTCTGGATGGTTTCTACTACGGTTAGAGATGTAAATTTTTTGCTGGCGTGAAGAGCATGTAATGTATAGTGATTTCATTTCTAGATGGGATCAAATGTAAAGTTCTTGGCTAGTTGGGTACGTAATTGCTTGTGGCTCGGAATGGGTTATGAAGTTATCATATTTATCATAGGATGACATGGTGTATGGGGTAAGTTGTGTAGAGTTGAGATTTGCACGTGTGAGGTCACTGTTTAGTTCTTGAAGGAAGGACAAAATTATTGGGCAGCATTGACAGTTTCAGATGACTAAGTAAATGATATCTATTGGGTGTCTTGATGAAGGTATACATTTAAGAAAAGGGCGATGTGTGGAGTTAAGGGTGCTTCATTAGTATTGTGGCGCTCTCTTGTTGGATAGACTACTGATATTCAAGGTTGCTTAGTGATACAGAAGAATTATAGGGGTATCCCTCGTGGAATGATTGAGCATTAGGGGTGTGTTATATATTCTAGTGGTGGAGTTGGGATCAGATATGGTAATTTGTGTGCTTCATGGACTTCAAGACTGGTTTCGGACTGTGAGGATGCGAGCAAAGCTTGTCAGATGTTAGTATGTGCCATAATCCAGTCATTGTGAACTTTCGGAGAGTTATCTATTTGTTGTGGGTGGCCACAGTTGATTTAGGGCTATTGGTACGCCCAGTATGGGTGTGTGTTCTGCACCGGGTCGGAATTGTTGACTCTAAATTGCTATTGTTGAGGGATTTACCATTCAATTGTCATTGAGTTTATTCATATTTTGGAGTGATCTATGAGCTAGCCTTCGGGGTTGCGAGGAGAGGTGATTATCGGTTATATGCACATATGGTGCGGATTTATTTGGGCTTTATAGCGGGATTTGAGTAAGGTAAATAATTGGGTATTGCGAGATTGAGACGTATTGGTTATGTTCTTTCTGATTAGTGTGGCATGGTATCGTCCGACTTTCACTGTGGTTAGGACTATGCACTTGGAGTATTTAATGTTGAATTGCGAATTGTTATTGATTTTGAGCAAGGTGACTTGAAGTATTTCATGTGGACCAGCATTTGGATGGGGTCACGCTTTGTAGCGGAGTTACGTGTAGGTATGATCCTTGGTGTCAGATTCGTGTGTTTTGATTTTTACAATCTGTGACAGGCTCTTAGCATGGTGTTGTGATGGTAATTGTTAATGGCGGGATAGTCCCCTCATGTGAATCATTTCTATGATTTGAGTTCGTGGGATGTCGATATTGAGTGCACGAGTTGCACATGATATGGCTTTGGATTGTATTGATGCATCATGTCATCAGGGTGGTCGTGTTGGTAAGAAGAGGTTATTGGGCCTAGAATGAATACTACTAGAGTTGGCTACAGCATTGCTGGAAGAATGATATCGGAAGTTAGCTTAGAAATTTTCTATAGTTCCTGTCGCGGAAAGGGGTAGCTCCATGATTGGCTGATCGGACGAATGGTTGCTAGTTTCTATGTGTTTCTTTCCTCATCGGCAGTATATGAAAGTGTTAGAGCGAGGCATTTATGGATAAGAGGTTATGTACCGGTATTGGGTTGTTTTGAGCAACTATTGTGATTAGGAGTTATCGCGATGAGTGTTTGAGTCATGCGGTATATTATGTGATTACATCTGGGTTACGGATATGGCTTGATACAGCGTGTTCAGACTTATTCATTTTATAGTTGTGGAATTTTGATCTTGTAAATTATTTCAGAAGTGCAAAATTAATTTTAAGGTTTATCGGCCAGGTTGGATTTCAAAATTTCAACTGTGTTGTGCTATTGGACCTATATGAGATAGAGTGATGTGGGATCACCCTAGGGTATGTGCGTGATAGGTTACACGGCAATCATAGGGATTTTGGAACAACTCTGGGCACGTTCGAGGACGAACGTACGCTTAAGTGGGGGAGAATGTAACGACCCGATCGGTCGTTATAAGAGTTTTAGCCCCGTTTCCCCTATTTCTGCTTTATTATGTGTTTTTCATCTCTCTTATATTGTTTTGGGTCGGTTGGCTCGGGTTCGGAGTGGTTGTGATGAGAATTGAGACACTTAGTCTCTTAAATTGGCTTAATAGTTGAAAAAGTCAACTAGTAGTTGACTTATAGGTAAGCGACCACGGAATGTGGATTTTACGGCTCAGATAGCTTCGTTAGGTGATTTGGTACTTAGGAGTGTGTTCGGAATGTGGTTTTGATGTCCAGAATAGGATTAGGCTTGAAATGGCGAAATTTAGTTTTTTGCGATTTCTGGTCGGCAGTGGAAAATAGGCTATCGGAGTCGGCATGGAATTCTTGAAGTTGGAGCAGGTTCGTAGTTTCATTTTGGATGTGTGTGCAAATTTCCAGGTCAATTGGACGAGTTTTGGGTGGTTTCAGCATCTTTGGCGAAATTTAGAAGTTTTTAAGTTCATAGGCTTGAATCTGAGGTGAATTAGGTGTTTTGGCGTTGTTTTGAGTGGTTCGAAGCTTCGACTAAGTTTAAATGTTGATATATGACTTGTTTGTATTTTTGGTTGTGGTCCCGAGGGGCTCGGGTTGATTTTCGGATAGCCTTCGGGGAGTTTGAAATTGGAGAAATGCAGCAGAAATTGTTATCCTTATGGTGTGGCCGCACCTGCGGAAGGGAAGCCGCAGGTGCGATGGCCGTAGGTGCAGACAAGGGGCGCATGTACGGATTCTTGGTAGGTTGGAGGAGATCCGCATGTGCGAGGTTTTTACCGCACCTGCGAAGCCGCATGTGCGGATAGTTAGCCGTAGGTGCGGGTTTTGGTCCCTTAAGTAAAACGCGCACGTGCGCACCTGAGACCGCAGGTCCAGGTATGCAGGTGAAAGAAAAGGGATGCAGGTGCGGAAATCCCTGGGCAGAATATATAAATCGGACCCTTAGCGAATTTTTGTCATTTTTCCTCCATCGTTGTACGGGTTTGAATCGTTTGAAGGGGTTTTCAAGAGGGAAATTGAGAGTTCTTTGCGGAGGTAAGTCTTTTGGACATAAAACACGTTTATGTGTGATTTATGGACTGGTTAGTGGTGAAATTTGTGGGAAATTAGTACAAATATTGGGTAATTAGAGACTTTTAAATTGGGGATTTTAGGGGTCTTTTGAAGTCTGATTTTGATGTTCTTGGCATGTATAGACTCGTGGGAGGATGAGGATTCTTGTGATGTAAATTTCATCGAATTCCGAGACGTGAGCTCGGGGGGTCAAGTTTGTCCAATTTTGGGATTTTTGGGTAATTTTGATAATTTTCGAACAGCTTCGTCCCTTGGCATATAATAATGATATGAATCTGATTTTTGGTAGATTTGGAGCACACGAAGGCTGAGTATAGAGGAAAAGGCACTGTGGGATAGGATTAGCCATTTTTGAGGTAAGTAATGTTTCCAAACTTGGTTCTGAGGGTTCGAAACCCCGAACTATATGATATTTGACTATAATTGAGGTGAAGCACACTCCAAGTGACGGGCGTGCGGGCGTGCACCGAGTAAATTGCGGCCTGGCTCATCCCATGGCACCATCTAGTAACTATTACAGATTGATATCCGCGCTTCTATTAAGTGGTAAATGTGAACATGTTAGAAATCATGTTAAGTATAAATGCTATGGCTTCATGCCGAAAATGCTGAGACCCGAGTGGTCGTATATTACTGTCTCGTTTTGCGATTATTTGATTTCATATAATCAGTCTTGTTATAGCATATCATTTCATGCCTCAGTCTCAGTATTTGTTAATTATATTCATATTTATCATTATTTTTGGCTGATTTATACATCTGTGAGCCATATGAGTGAGACTAGAGAGTAATGACTGAGTGAGGCCGAGAGCCTCTTGTTGAGACAGTAATGAGATCGGACTGCACACTGCAACGATACTTAAATCATGCATTCGTTGGCTTGATATAGCGCTTGGGCCAATAGGGCCCCTCCGGAGTCTTTACACCCCAGTGAGCGCATTGATATTGAGGGATGGGTCTTCCCTGGACAAGGATCTTGTCCGAAGTTGATGATATGTGAGGGATGGATCGTCTCAGGACATGGATCGTATCGAAGTGCTGTATTTCCGGGATGGATCTTCTCCGTGGGGCTGGATTTGCTTTTTCCTCAGTACGGAGTGACTACGGTTACCGATGCTTATGTACATTCCGGGATGGACCTTCCCTTGGCCTGAGAGCCATATACGGTACTGAGTGGACTACCGTGTGAGGGTTATGAGCACTATGTGCATTTCCACACTGGTTTCATATATTTATATAAGGGCATGTAGAGTATACTGGCATACTTGGCATATTTGTTCATTCCTGATAAACTATTAGCACGTTTAATTTCTGTACGCCGCCTATTGTAAATTCTGAGGTTTAGTCTGTCACTAACTCTCAGCCCATAGTTTGGGTTCGTTACTTCTGAGTTGGTGTACTCACGTTACCCCCTGCACATTGTGTGCAGATCTAGGTACATCGGGACCTGGCAGTGGTTACTAAGCAGTTGTTAGCGTTTTCATCGGAGTCGTCAAGGTAGCAGCTGGCGATCGCGACCTCGTCTTCTCCTTCTTTATTATCCTGTTGCCATTTTAATTTTACAGACTATGTTGTCTATTTCTGAATTATAACATTATTATGTTATAGTAGCTTGTGACTGAGTCGAGTGACACTAGATCCGGGGTTGGTTTTGGAATTTGTTCTTTAAATGTTGTCTTAAACTTTCAAATGGATTATTATCACTGTTTTGCTTTTAAATTTCATAATTTTCTCAAAAACACATTTAGATTCAACGAAATGTGTGGCTTGCCTGGTTCCACGACAGATGCCATCACGACTAAGTATTTGGGGTCATGACAGGGTGAGAGATAATGTCTCTAGGGTTTAGGGGGTCGGGTTATAAGAGAAAATGGGTTGAGGGTCTTGAGCCATTGATTAGTTTTGATATATGGCTTTGGTTTAAAGGGGTTTGGGTCAGTTTGGAGGGGGAAAGATTGGGCTTAGGTTTTATTGGGCTAGGGTTTGGGTAGTTTCGGTCCGAAAATAGGTAAGGTTTGGGCTAGTTTTAAAAATAAGAGATTAAAAAAAAAATTCAATAAAACTATTAAATAAATTGTAAAGATGCTTTTTGTGGAAAGTAATATTTTAAAACAATTATAAAAATATAATATTATTTTTATCCTTGAATAAAATGATAAATGCAGTAAAGTTCTAAAGTATAGCCTATTATTGCAAGTTTGTGCAAATGGCCTAAATATACTAATGTAATTATATAAAAAAATGAAATAAAAATATATAAAACATGTATTATGGACGCAAATAATAATTTTAAGTAATTAAGTCATCAAAAAATAATTGAAGCAGTAACTAATAGACATTCTAGTAATTTAAATGCAAGAAAGTCAATTTTAAGGCTTTAAAATTATGGAAACATTGTGTATAAACAACTGCCCCTCTTTACCCGGAACGATGAAAGAGTTGTCATGTAAAATGATGACCGCTTTTGACCGAATGGGATGAAAAAAGTATAGGCCAAACTCTGGTTTTCGAGTTTCCTACATATCCTTGGTTTTATGAGAATCAGGTTGTGTAGTTCTGGATCCAACGGTGGAATAAGCCGATGGAGTTGTTATAAGAACGGACAAACTTTTCTGGATAGGACGAGATAGAAAATTTGGTTGGATGTACCTTGGAATGGTTACGGATATTTTAACAGTTATCATGTGGGAATGGGTAACAGACATTGGTTGGTTGCTTTTGAAATAATTCTAGGATATGAACGTTGAACGGAAATCGGAGCAAAGATTGCTCCCGTTTAAAGAATAGTTACTTCCTGGATTACCTGCAAAACTTAAAACATGATGCATGCAAATATATATGGATTATTGCGATAATTTAAACATGATGCAAATTCCATTTGGACCATGAAAGTCGTCTTTGGACGATGGGGATGGCGTCCTTAGACCATGATGTCCTGGGCCATGAATCGTGAAATATGGGATTCGCAGGCCATGAAATGATCTTCTCGGGACATGAGGATGGTGCCTCTGAACCATGATGCCTTTGAATAGTTATGTGAAATATTGAGAGCTCATCGGTCCATGGCATGATGTTTTTCGGATGACTATGACGCCTTTGGACAAAATGGCTGTATTTCAGCCCATGAGGTGCAAAAACATGATGCTTGGTTATGCGAAATGAAACAAGACAGAGCTTAGTCTTGTGTAATATCGGGGGTTGAGCTTAGCCCCGAGGTAGACAATAGAGCAAGGTTTCAAATAGCATGGAATTTGGGGTTATGCAAGGAGAGGCAACGCTTAGCCTCATGCAATTGTGGAGGCAGGGTTTAGCCTCATTCAAGGATGGAGACAATGCTTAGTCTCGTGCAAGGGAAGGCAGTGCTTAGCCTTATGCAATCGAGGAGGTAGGTCTTAGCCTCATGCAAGATGGAGACAATACTTAGTCTCATGTAGGGGAAGGCAATGCTTATCCTCATGCAATCGAGGAGGCGTGGCTTAAACTCATGCAAGATGGAGACAACACTTAGTCTCGTGCGGAGGAAGGCAGTGCTTAGCCTTATGCAATTGAGGAGGCAAGGCTTAGCCTCATGCAAAGGTGGAGACAATGCTTAGTCTCGTGCAGGGGAAGGCAGTGCTTAGCCTTGTGCAATTGAGGAGGCAGGGCTTAGCCTCATGCAAAGGTGGAGAAAATGCTTAGTCTCTTGTAGTGGAAGGCAGTTCTTAGCCTTATGCAATCGAGGAGGCAGGGCTTAGCCTCATGCAAGATGGAGATAATTCTTAGTCTCGTGCAGGGGAATGCAGTGATTAGCCTTATGCAATTAAGGAGGCTGGACTTAGCCTCATGCAAATGGGAAACAGTGCTTAGTCTCATGCAATGGAACAGATAATAAGTGATAGTAGAGTATTTCATAGCTAGAGATATGTTTGCGCTTGTCAACTTTGTCTTTGTAAAGATAGCGATTCTGAGGTGTGCACTAATTTGAGAATATTTCTTGTTCCTGCATCTAAAGGAAAGTCATGAGTTTTACAGGGAAGGTTGGTTCGTGCCTCCGCCTGCTTTCTTTGCTTGTTTTGTATCGAAATTCTGCTTGAGTTACCATGGGTAGCATCTGGTTGTTTCATAAGATAAATATTTTGAAAAATATGCGTGCATATGATGAATGTAGTTATTTAAAATACATTAGTATGCAATATCGAATAAATTAGATGAACTAATGACCGTAACACTTTAGAGACGTTGCGACCTCTTTGCAATAGAATTTTAAGGGTCCTCCTCAAAATTCTCCCCCAGTTTACTTAGGCGAATATCTGACCGTTCTGCATATGATAACGTCGGCTGGACTTGCTTTGGAATTTTGAGGGTCCTCCTCAAAGTTTTTCCCTAGTTTCTGATTGTGGGGAAAACAAAAATTTTATTTAATTGTGACAGAACCCACAAGACTGCCTATGTATCCCCTCTTAAACGGGAATCATGTCAAGCGTAACTCAATTACATCAGATGAAGAAATGTAAACATTCTAAACATAATATCTTTTGAATGTGTCTGAGTTGATAGGCTTTGGCCAAATCTCTCTGTCCATTTCTGCGAGTATGAGTGCTCCTCTTGTTGGTACTTTGTGAGCCATGTAGGGCCCTTGCCAATTGGGTGAAAAGTTTCCTCTGGCTTCATCTTGATGCAGAAAGATCTGTTTCAGCACCAGCTGCCCCGGTGTGAACTGTCGAGGTTTGATACTTTTGTTTAAATCTCTGGACATCCTATTCTGATAGAGTTGACCATGACACACTGCATTCATTCTTTTCCCGTCAATGAGAGCTAATTGTTCATAGTGGCTTCTTATCCACTCTGCATCACTGAGCTCAGCTTCTTGTATAATTCTCAAGGAAGGAATTTCTACCTCGGACTGTGGTATGGTATCCCAGTAGGGCAAATGGTAACTTCTCGTGCCATTGCTTGTGGTTTTCTTCCATCTTCCTCAATTTCTTTTTTATGTTCTTGTTGGCGGCCAATACGACTCCATTAATTTGAGGCCGGTATGTTGTCAAATTCTTATGCTTTATTTTTAAGGTTTCACACATAGCTTTCAGTAAGTCACTTTTGAGATTGGCGGCGTTTCCAGTGATGATGGATTTCGGCACCCCGAATCGGCAAACAATATGATCTCTAACAAAATCTGCGACGACTTTCTTGGTTACAACTTTATAAGATGGTGCTTCAACCCATTTTGTGAAGTAGTCTATGGCCGCTAGAATGAACCTGTGCCCGTTTGAAGCGGCAGGCTCGATTGGTCCAAGGTGCACTCGTTGCATAGAGTTCACTTGGCGACACTCGTATCATATCTGCATGTATTTGGCACTGATGACATTTCTAGACATAATTGATGCAATCTGTTTCCATAGTCATCCAAAAATATCCTACCCTCAATATCTTCTTTGCTAATACGAAACCATTCATGTGTCATCCACAAGTTCCAAGGTGTATCTCTTTGAGCAGTTTGGAAGCTTCCTCGGCATCAACACACTGTAATAACCCTAGATCTGGAGTCCTTCTGTACAGAATTCCTCCACTTTGGAAGAAATGGTTTGACAATCTTCGGAGTGTGCATTTTTTAGTATGATTTGCATACTCCGGATACTCTCCTTTTTCCAAGTACTCTTTGATATCATGGAACCTTGGTATCAATCAGCGTCTGGATCTTATCTTTCAGAGTGCGACATTTGTTAATAGTGTGACCCTTCATGCCAGAGTGGTAGGGACATGTCTTATTTGGATTGACACACTGAGAGGAATTTTCCATGGCAACAACGAGAGTGGGAGTAATATAACCGACAACCTTCAGTCTCTCATCCAACTGGTCGATGGGTTCAGCAATAGAGGTGTATTGTCTGGGCGGTCTGCAGTCGAAATTTGGTCTAGGTTTTTGATAGTTTTGGCGGGCTGGTGGTGAGTAATAATATGATGGCTAGGTATTGTAAGTTAGGTAAGCGGTGGAGGGTTATGGATATTTGGGAGATGAAGACTGATATGTGGGTGGAGGTGTTTGGTATGTGAGAGGAGATTTCGAACCTTGGGCTACAATCACAGCCCCTTCTTCCTTCTTTTTGGATATGCCTCCTGACTGCAAGACTTTGTTCGTAGATTGCAATGCCTCATAATTGGTTACCATCCCGCTTTTAATTCCTTCTTCTTTTATTTCTCCCAATTTTATGATGTGGGAGAATTTATGATTTTCAATAACCATTAACCTCTTGTAATATTGCGGATCCTGGGCCCGGATAAAAAATTTGTTCATTTGTTCTTCTTCCAATGCTGGCCTTACCTTTGAAGCTTTTGATCTCCACCGAGTATCATACTTGTGGAAAGTCTCTGTTGGATTTTTCTTAAGATTCATGATATAGAAGACATCTAGTGCATTCTCTGTATTGAATCAGAACCGATCCATGAAATCTAATGCTATGTTTACCTAGTTAATCCACTTCTTTGGATTTTGACTGATATACCAGGATATGGCGTCTGCAGTGAGGCTCCTCATGAATAACTTCATGCAGATTCTTTTATCTTTACCAACCCCTACGAGCTTTTCGAAATACGTCCTCAAATGCACCTTTGGATCACCTGTTCCATCGAACATTTTGAACTTAAAAGGTTTGCAACCCTTTGGTAGTTCTACGTCCGTCTGAATACACAAATCCACGTAGTTCAAACCTTCAATGACTTTACCCCCTTCGACACCTTGTACTCAACTTGTAAGCTTCTTAAGTTCCTCCTCCATGTTCTTGATGAGCAGGTCCTTCTCGGCAGATTCTAGTGTGTACAAGGTTTGTTGTGAAGAGTGGGGTAAGGTTTCTACGTATATGGGGTTACTTTGGTGGACTCTAGGGATTTGGGGGTAATGGTAATCATTGGTTGAGTTCTGGGCATCAGGGTTAAGTTGTGGTGTGTTTTGAGGAGCGTTGTAGGTGGTAGTTTGTGGGTATTGGGTTGGATAATGTTGGTGTTGTGGAGGAGTTGGTAATGTTGGAGGATTAGGATTTTGAGGAGGCGTGGCGTATTAATGAGGTACGGGAAGATTTTGTGGGTGTTGGTTTGTGTGTTTTGAGGATGTGTTGGTTTTTGGGTGTTTTGTTGGTTGATGTCTGTGAAATTGAAGGTGAGGGAAAGGTTTTCCAAGTTACGGACCTGCTTAAGTTCACCTTGTAACTCAAGTATCTTTTGCTCTAACCGCAAAACCAAGTCATTCTGCGTAGGAATAATTCGACCATGCGAAGTTTCGACATTCTCTACATGTGTTGCAGTGTCTTTCCTTATACCAGCCATATCGTCCATATTAACCTTTCCTTTGTTCTTAGGATCGCTCGGAGGAGGAGGAGGTGGAGGACCTCTAGATCTGGTATGATACGTCGATCGATGCCAGTATGCACGAACAAACCTTAGGGGATGGGAATAAGCAAAACAAAGAAAAACAAAAAGGTAAACAAGTCAGTAGGGAGTATTTAAAGGATATTTGCAGTATTTATACACGTATTGCAAATTTGCAAATTCGCATCCTAATTTTGGGGACCACATTGTGCCCGAGGTAAGCCTAGCGGCATATAGATTTTGAGAAACTCGATGCAGATAATTGTGTCATTTCATTAATATGATAAATAGACCAAATAAATCCCTACTAAAATGACAATAGTTATAAAGAGTAACTAGTGGCATTTGCCTTATTGCAATCGAATTCTAAAACGAATCTAAAAATACATAAATATCAATCCTAATCTACTTGGTCCTAGAGGGACCTTCTCCAAGATTGGCCTTCTTATCTCCTTCAATTAGATTCCCCTAGTTGCATATTTCCAACAACAGGTATGACCTTGCTAGATGTCCTCCTTCATGGCCCTTTGCGTTCTTACAATCCGAGACCGTTTTTCTCATTTTCCCTTCAAGTTCCATCAAACCCTTCTCCAAATACTCCAACCTCTCTGTTGATTTGGTAGCGATTCATCTCCATTTGTTGATTTCTTCCATGTCCACTTTGTGATGTTCCAAATGCCTGGGCTCAGATTCAAAAACCCTTTTGCGCAACCTCCTGTATTTGACTTGCGCCTCATTAGTATCGTATATGACCCCTATTTCTTAAATCAATCCCTGTCTTAACCTCTATTGCTATGTCATCGACCAACCATGATGGGTAGAAGTACACATGGCCGGCATGATACCGGTTTGGCTCGATAGTATCCTTTTATACAACAATCCTTTGATGCCACATGTGTTGTGCCTTGCACTTAAATGGAATGGCATTCCCTTGGAAGTCTTCTTTGTAATGAATCATTTTGGAAACTCGGGATATGACTTGTTTTCTCCCAGCTTACCTCATTACTCTGATAGGGGCATAAGGATAGATACCCCTTAATACGATTTGCACTAGATGTGGAACATCTCTCGATTTGATGATGAATTCACTACTAGGGAACCACTCGAACATCCAATGGACCTTGTCGTCAGTCAAATTACTAGTGTACCCATCTCACAACGTTTTCCGGTTGTGCAAACCTGTCCAGGATAAAAGTCATTCTCTTTGGATGGTGATAAGTTATGTGAAATTCCATGGTCGCCGTGGAAATTCTTGACGGTATTGTCCTCTCTGAAGATGTTCCAACAGCCATATTTATAGCAACATATTGCAACCCTCAAAGTGCCTATATCCTTTCTTGTAACAGTCTAAGGCTCGTTAGATATTAGCCACGATTATTGGGACAATAATGTAAGTCTGCCCCTCCATTCCTTCCATTAGGGTCTTAGTGACCATAGTTAGGCGAGTGTCGATCCTTTCTCCTTGTATTGGGAATACCAACATCCTTAGAAAACACATAATGAATACAAAAATCCAGAGGTGAGTCCAACCCAGAGAAGTAATGACAAACACATCATGCTAAAAACGACAGGACTTGTTGTGCCCATAACGCTCGTAAAGGAAATCAAATGGTATGTAAGATTTCTTCAGACATACTAATTCATCGTTCTTTCCGAAAACCATCATTTTTAGAAAGCCTCGAGAAGTACGATTTTCCGGTGCCAACAAACCAGGGCTATCCCATGGAAGCCCAGCAAAGCCTCCTATTTTATCTAGAAGGGGAGTCATTTCTATATCAAAAAAACAGAGGACAGTCCTCTTCTCATCCCAGAATATAGTAGCGGCCTCAATCAATACATTATTTGGCTGAATATCTAACAAGGAAGGTAAATTCCCGAGATCTTCTTTCACATGGTTTTTTTCGCTTGGCGAGAGAGTTTCCCACCAATCTAGCAACAAAGGTGGGATACTTCAAACCATGTCGAACCTGGGGACTTCGTACCTCATTTCTGCAAAACAAATAAAGTTATCCCTTTCCCCCTCCGAATTCGACTATTTACATATTAATGATTAGAATATTGGCACGTTTTCGCCAAATAATGCACATATCATGATTTTACCCATTGGGATTATGGAAATCCCGGTGGGCTTTGGACAAGGCTTGCATTAGGGAGCTAACACTCGGACAGTGTTCTAACCCACACTAGGTTTAGACATGATGCATGCACAGATAATATTAGAGTAGGGGTTTCTAGAAGAGTCTAGATCGGTACCCTCCAGTGGATAACTTAAGAGGGAAATGCACGGAACCATCGATTGCACCTCTGATTGACTAGTTTACCGCAAATAAGCCTTTCCCAAGTTAGAAGGGTGATTTAGGAAGAGCGCGGACACTCATCAAGTGCCGCTATGGTATTAATTAACAGTTTGCCTGTTTTTTTTTGTTATGTGTAATAGTCATTCCCCGACTCTGACTCTTTTTGGCCTTCATAACTTAGATTCCTAGGTTAAAAAGTCCCTTTTTAACTATGGATCATGCTCTATGTTGAGCTTACCGTGAGAAGACTTAGCATGTTCATCTTGTATGTGCTTAGTATGTTTACCTCGTTAATCCCAAATGGCATCCCCTCGACTCCCCTATTACCATGGTTATCTTTAGCGTGATGTTGCCTCTTTAATGGTTTAATCAATATTACATTTACTATGTTTGAAGTAAAGTATGTGGGTTCTCCTAGTTTCATGTTGTTTGCCTAATCAATCCCGTCACTCTCGCTTCTGAAATGCCAATGTGTTTATAAATCATGTTAAATGCCACAATCATGTCTCTTTGAGGTATTTCCTTAGGGTTGTTTAGTTGATTTTTATGTTTGGTCCATTTACTTATTTGGTTAAGTGATCAATATTGTAAATTTCAGTCTTGGTACGTGTCCGCGAGTGGCTTTGGGTTGTGCAAATGGACATACGTTCTAGTGTTTGAACTGAGTTTGGGTCTAGGTCTACTACTTATGTGAGGAACGAGCATGTTGAAGGCCTAGGCAATAATTGGTTATCTCTTCTTGGGTCTGCTCTATTTGTAGAACTTGTAGTCACCTCGATTATGTAAGATTTGGTGTTTGTTCCTTCTTTTATTTTTTGGCCTTTTGTAACCAAACAATGGGGATACTAGTGAAAAGGGGTTGGGGTATTCTAATTCTTGCAAAAACGGGTAGAGAACATATCTATAGGATTTACCTGTTTTCTACTCTCTTCGACATGCTTTATTTCTGTACACAAATAGAGAATATGCCTATAGGAAAGGCACACACCTCACAAATTTGTCTAATACTCGTATTGTTACTCCCCATATTTTCGTACATGGAAGTATGCTATAAGTAAATTGATATAAACTCGAAATGAGATGTTACATCTCGTATTTTCTTACGTTAAAGTTTCATCGTAAGTTAATCGACGTAAGTTCGGGAATGAGATTAGTTTGAGATTATAAGCGTTATGATATTTCAAACAAGTGATGAGTAAATTCGTGAAGGTAAGAGGGCAAGCAAATCGAAGAAAATGAATTTCGTCGAAATTTGACATTTTGGGATAAAATATGGCCCGAGCTAAAATACCTGATATTTATGGACTAGTACCATACAAGGTACCACATGGCCATGATAGTAAGTCGTATAAGGTGTGTTAAGAATGAGTAGTATTATAAGTAATTTGAGTAATTATTAATTTTAGTGGGAGATTAACACTTTACTAAACTGATTGTGGATAATTATTGGATAAGGATAACAATGGACGTGCTATCCTAAAGGTGGCATTTTAAGAGGTATTTGAGTGGTTAAACTAGGCCTTACCAAGTGGGGCCCACACCACTATAAAAAAGGACTTTCCTAAGATTCATTCATTCATTTTCTAGGAATGAATTCATGCGGATCTGACGTTGCAACTTCAAAATTTCACACGATGTATTATACTGGGTAATAGCAACGTAAAATGCTAATTCAAAGAAAGTCTGGTACAATTTTTCACAAGAATATCATACAGATATTTCCCTACTTCGATTCGTTGTTCTATGACTCTATTCATAGAAGTATTAGAGGTGCCTATATTCTTGAATTTCCATATGTCATATTATTCTATTGTCTGTTCAAGGGTCTCATAAAATACGTAAGTTGATAAAGTTTATTTCATGGTATTAATCAAAAGCATAATGATTTTATGACACTCCGAAAGATTTTATTGACGTACTTCTCATGCATTGCATTCATTTACATTGACCCGATGACGTTATATATATATATATATATATATATATGGGAAAAGGTTACGGCTATATATACGCACCACCACCTGATCAGCTGGTATACATTAAAGATTTCACCCATAGTGGCCGAGATGTTATGATGGAATACCGTCAGAGGCTTGATGATGTTATGAATACATGTACTTATGCACGACATGACATTCATATGCGTATGCATGAAAATATAAGTATTTCATGATTTACAGAGTTATTAGACTTACAGTTTGAGTCATGTACTCCATGTTTCTTCCATGTCTTTTATATACTTATTTATGTGCATTACACACTCAATACATTATTTGTACTGAATTCCTTTGTTGTGGACGCTGCATTCATACCTGCAGTTATAGAAAATCAGTTGATGAGCCCTCATAGTTCACGAGGTTAGCATTCAGCGAAGGATCGGTAAGACTCCACCTCATTCGGAGTGCAATCGAGTCTATGAGTCATCGTGTCAAAACTTTTCTACAGACTTATGAGTAGGCATGTACCCTGTTCCATTTGACGTTTATGTACTCTTAGAGGCTTGTAGACATATGTCATGAATATGAAATATTGTATGGCCTTGTTGGCCTATGTTCAGCGTACGAGTGATTAAGTCAGTATATCAGGTTGGGTAGTTTTATGTCGAGTGTTCTCTCATTTTTTATTCATGTTACCTCATACGACCCTTTTGTCCTATTTACCCATGTTGATTTAATAAGAAAGATATGTTATGTTGGTACTTGGTTGAAAGGGCATTGGGTGCCCGTCGCGACCCATCGGTTTGGGTCGTGGCACGTACACTATCTCAAACATGCTATTAATCACCATACTTGATTTTCATGTTATTACTACGCGTTTAGACATCATGCCTATAGGGTGTATATTATATGCTTTTTGCTAACCTAGATATCATGACTATATGACTTCAAATAATTAATTGATCATATTGATTTTATTACTTTTGGTGTACTGACTATCTAGATATCATGACTATGAGACACTAACCTCTTAATCAACTATTTCTACCGGTTTATTACACTTCCACCTAGGTGACATGCCTATAGGATAAGTATGATAGAATCGAGTTAAAATACAAACAATTGTGAATCTTGCTTATAGAATATTGTGATTCACCTAGAAAGCATGTCTATAGACAAACGCTGGTAATTCCAAGTTTTCTAAATAGCTTTCACTACCCACTGCGCACACAACTTAGAAATCATGTCTATAGGTTGTATAACACCCTGCATTCTATAAATTAGTTAATTTGGAATAGCAGCACTGTCTGTACGATGTTTCAAATTAGAATTATATAGAAATCATGCATATATGACAGTGTCACCCGCCTGAGATAAAATCAGTGCTAGTGATGCTAAGTAGGCAAACGGTTTCCTTGCCTAAGACATTTGATACAGTAACGATGCATGTGTGATATTGGAATTCTGAATCACCTAGAAACCATGCCTATAGGATCTTAAGTCTTGATTCATAAATTATATACTGCCTAAATTGCCCACGTGCATTTGTTGTTTATGTGTGGAGGCTAACTTGGGTCTTTAATTGTCTTTATGTGAAGTCCTATATGTTTTGAATGTTGCTTAGTTATATGATTTTGAGCAACCTAGGAGAAGCATAGAACTATCCAAATGGTAGGTCTAAAGCCTCCCTGACCATAGATATGGGAAGTGTAGTGCACGCATAGGATACGATTTAGGATTCAACATAGTAATTAGATAGTAATGGATGATAATTTGTGCCCGCTGAATAATATGAGCAACCCTTACATTTAGAGAGCTACGAAGTATTATTTATGTTGAACAAGGTGATATTTTAGGCTAAAAAACGTAGGACATCTTCTTTATATACTTGTAATTCCCCCTTTTATGATTGAAAGATTTTTAGGAGTATGTATATAATGTCTATATCTTATATGATGTGGCTGTGCTTTAAAACACTTTGTTTTTAAAACGATGTAGCTATTTGTATAAATCTAATAAAGTAAGATTTTGTAAAGCTATTCGGTTCTCAAATCTCATATTTAACTTGAAGAAATCGTTAGAAGCCTTTTGGCGGGCAACACCATTCATTCTATTTTTGTAGAAAAGCTCAATTTTAGAAGAGCAATTTCAGATTCTGTTTCTTCTGGTTTTTGAAAAGAGTGGATTGTCGTCCTTCGCTAAGGCTGTTTTGGTTTTAAAATACTTCATAAAAAGTCATTAGTAAATACTAAGAGATGAATACTATAAGAGATTATCAAACTAGAAGTCTTAATACTTCTTTTAATCATGTGTTCTTTAGCGCTTGCCTGGATTGGTAACGTAATTCAAAGACATAATGTACAAGCATTCATTCAAATATTATAAATGTTATACACGTGTAAAACAATAGTAAACTGAAATAAAGTAATAGAGGAGTCTTGTTTGGGCCTGAAGGAATCTAGGCCCAGCAGGTGACGATGATGGACAACATCACCTTCAGACTTCAAACGGTGCTGGTACATAACTTGGGCCTGAGTTCTTTGAGAACTCCGCAGGCCCAGTTTTATACATGTTCAAGAAGACAAGTAAGTCATTAGATATGCTGCCCAATAAATATAATTACACACAAGTAATACTACCATGGGCCCAAGATAAATTATAACAATCGATAGAAAATTTCTATTATATAGAAAAGGAAAAGATGGTAGACCAAGGGCATATATGTCATTTCAAAAAAATTCCTACATTATTTGCAATTCTTAAATGCAAACTATCATTGAGACACGTGGGACTCACATTCCCATAACTACAACACTCTTTTAAATGTCACTCCATATTGATTAGACTACTTTTATGGAGAATACTGCATGCAAATAATCATTTGAAACGTTCTTCTTTCTCATTTGGTAAAGTTATTAATTTTGATTTGTCAACTAGAAGTTTTCACAGAGAAAGTAAACTTATTTTGTAAATAATAGTGCAACAAAAGGAGATATTGGTAAATATTTACAAGATTTTCGTATTTACCCATACTGTTTTAAGTAATTTATAAATTAAAATTAAAAGTTTTTCATCTATCCACTATTTGAAGGCGATTTCAAACTAGAAAAATTCATATTCAGAAGTAATTTTAAAAAGTATAGTTTATTAAATCTCAAAAGTTAATTTAAGTGATGGATTTGTTCATATTGTATTAGGGTGCTATTTTTTATATACTTAATTGATGTGAAAATATAATATACATGGTTTGAGCTCATTTTTCCCTGATAACTTTTCAACTATCAATAAATTATCCTAAACATTATTTTTTTTATAATTTTTATATTGTTTCATTATGAAAATTAACATATGATAAATCTATAGAAAAATAAAAATATTTCTCTTATCTTCTTAATTAAGAAAAAAATTAAAATGCCTATAATAATTTATATAGACTTCTATCAAATATTTTATATTTTATCATCAGTTAAAATTATTTTAAACGAGTTATAATAAAATATAATTTAAATTACTACAATTTATATCATGTTAATATTTGTTTAGTGCCTTTAGTTCTCTTTGTTTGAAGTAGTAAATTGCCTCTTTAGGGGTGCGACTCCCCTTTGGAAGTTCTATTTATTTACTGTACTAAAAATTTCTCTTGTTTTTGTTGTATACAAGATATGAAGTAAACTAAATAGTAAGTTTTTTTTTCATCTTTTATCGTATTTAAAGAATGATGTTGTTCGTGTTAACTTTCATCGAGTAGCTGATTGTTCCCACTGTTGAAACTCTTGTGAAACCAATTTGGATATATTCAAGAATAATATACAGATAGATTGGTAAACCTCTTATTCTAGAAAATTTGTTAATATAGATGACACTTGTACCTTTAATGTATTCTCTTATAAAATATTCAAATAGAAAAATAATACCATAAATTCTCAATTTGATGTTTATGTTTGATATGGATGTTAAAAAAGAGTATTATAGTAAGTAGTTTTTATGTTAATTGGAGCAATTTAAACAAATTATAATTTATAGTTTAAGTTTAAGTAAATTATTAAAATAAACTAATTTTGTAAATTGTGATCCCCAATACTATTTTCTATCCGTGATTAAATGGATATAACAAGGATCAATTTATTTATAAAAAAATTAATTGAATCTCGACAAACAATAATTTTAAGACTATAATATTGGGCCCGTATACGGGCCTTTCTTTATCTAGTCAAAAGTACAGAATTGGTATAAGGTCGCGTATAATAAAGCAATTCACAACGAGAAGCTTTGTTTTCAATTGAACACTAAACTTGAAAAGATTAATAAATGTAAATAGATCAGAGGCTATGGATAAAATTTCATTCATGGCCAAAGTACTCTTTTGGTCCCTGGTACTTCAATGTTCCCAAGGGTCCCAGTAGCCCCGAGCAGTGCTTATGTAAGGGAGAGTACCTCAAACAATAACTAAATTCTACCCCAAATACTCCTAATTATTCGCACTTACTCTCCCCTACGCGTTTAAGGGCTAATTGCGTGTTCATGGTAAACTCCAATACAACAATGATAACATTCTACATGGATATATACATTTCTTACATCAACTGTATAGGATGCCATCAGAATCATAAGACAATCAATCACACTACTGTAACCACAATCCAAACATAAGTATTGTTTACCCTAAAATTCGGATAACAAAACTTATTTTATGGTTATAAGCATATGTGATTTCGCCCAATAATAATTAATAAATAAGAAAATAAACAGATTAATAAAGTAATTAAATAAATCAAACCAGTGTGTGAGCATAGCTTCGACCACGATTTGAGATAGTCTCGAGGTGGAATAGTAAGAACAGTAAACAAATAAATCAACTCTGATGAACAGTAAGTGAAAGAGGTAGAAAGAAAGCCAGAAAGTAACGAGTGTATATATTTTTTTCCAGTGAGAAATGATCATTATAAATGAATGGAATTCCTCTTCATATAATAAAGGAATTCTAATTAAGGCACATTTCTAATTACAGTAGGAAATCATATTAACAGTTGCCGCCGTAGAATGAACTGTTCTGAGATTTATTCCATAATCCTCGACCAATCGCGGATATCACGCCATTTCCGTTATAAAGCTATGCCAATTTTATTCGGATTCTATCCCTTTCTAGCCTCGATTGATGTTGACCTCGATATGAAAAGAGGCTTCGATTTTGAACTCGACGTCCAAGCTCTTCGACGTGTCATTCCCTATATCGACCAAATAGTGAAATCGGGTATCCCTGATTTCTACCATATATAGATAGTCCCCTCGTTTCGTAGAGTAAAATGATAAGAAACTACTTGAGTCACGATTTTCTGAAGACCTCGATAGTGAAGTCATCTTTGTGACGTAAGCGATGGAAGTGAGGGAAACGTCCCGTCGGTACAGTTCCCCAAACCATTAATGCTTGTCAGTGGGCGGTCGTCCACCAGCACCACCGAACCGTTGCTGTAACTCTATAAATGTAGACTCTTTTGTTGAATCAAACTTTTACTTCCACCTTCATCAAATTTTCCATGTCTCTCAAACTCTCTCTATCTATTCTCTTCATAACTCATTGAGTAAGCTTTGTTAGTTTCGTGACACCAAGTTTCACCTCTTTCCAACTGTTTCTACCTAAATCAATGGCGGAACCTCTAAAACTGTTCCACAAAAGGAGAAAGCTTCCTCCTTGTGACGACCCGATTTACCCTCCGGACGGTCTTATGACGACACCTAGTCTTTACGACTAGGTAAGCCTAAATTTGCGAAAAATAAATGCAATATAATAAATGAAACAGAAAAGAAGAAGAATACGCATAACACAGCCGCTCGGCACGTACAATTTCACTTTCCAATACCCGGAATGTCACATCAGTCACAAGCTCTGTACTAAAAGTAGCTCTATACAATGAAGTAGCAGAAATACATAAGTCATCTATGCCTATACTAGAGTAGAAGGGGACTCATGGGATTCTGCGAACGCGGCCGAATTACCTCGCGGTCGCCTCGAAGCTGCTAAGTGACTCCTAGCCACGAAACGAAGTGCTGATACCTGGATCTGCACACGAAAAACATGTGTAGGAAAGGGCATGAGTACTCCACAATTGGTACCCAGTAAGTGCCAAGCCTAACCCCAGTCAAGTAGTGACGAGGTTAGGTTAAGGCTCTACTGAAGTTTTATAAGAAAAGCAGTCTAAAAATAGTACAGAAGGATATAAAAAGGAGCTAAGGTAAAACAGTAGAAACAACTAAGCTGAAAGTAAAACAGTAATAGGGAGCCCTTGGCTCAGCACAAGTATCACACGGTGGAATCTCCCGGGATATGCCCCGTAGTTCCAAATGAAAATATGCAATGCAGTATAGGGGAAAGCTCTCGGAATACGCCCGCAATCCCAATTTGAATATACAGTACAGGGGGAAAGCTCCCGGAATACGTCCGTAGTCCCAATTTAAATATGCAATATAGGGGGAAGGCTCCTGGAATACGTTAGTAGTCCCAATTTAAATATGCAATGCGAATGAATTCCAGATACGGTGTATTTAAAAAGTTCAGCAAAAGAGTCGCAGACAAGATAAGATAAAGACTAACTAACATGGTACAGATTGTATCAACTAGGAAATTTAGGTAAAAACAGGTAGGCATGTTTCTTCCTAATTTAAACTACACATGCAGCATGTAGAACAGTGAAATAGAAGTAAAATGATTTATGGCATGGATAGGAAAAATGGAATTTAGCAACAATAGCCCGTGTACGCACTCGTCACCTCACGTACACGGCGCCCATATAACAAAACAGTATAAAAAACAACCTAATGGGAAGTCCCCAACACAGAGTTAGGCAAGCCACTTACCTCGACTGCACTACTCAACTCAAAATCACGTTCTTGCCACGAGTGTCCGGCTCCAAATGACCAAAATCTATTCAATTCGATTGCATAATGTAAATACCACTTTAAGGAATCAAAATAGCTAATAAGTTCGAAGCTAATACGCGGAATTAGGAAAATTGACCAAAAAGTCCCTCGGGCCCACGTCTCGGAATTGGGTAAAAATTATAAATTCCGAACACCCATTCACTCACGAGTCTAACCATATAAGAATTACTCAAATTAGATATCAAAATCCTGATCAAAACTCAAGAATTTGGCTTAGGAACTTTATCCGACTTTTCCCAATTTTCCACCATAATTTCGATTTTAAATGGTACATTAAAGAGCATAATCATGGAAACTAGTCTAAACCGAGTAGGAATCACTTACCTAAATTGTCCAGGTGAAAATATCCCCAAAAATCGTACTTTCGCGAGCTCCTAAGTTCAAAATATGAAAAATGGGTCAAACCCTCGATTTTAGGTCTTTTATGTTCTGCCCAGTTCTTTATTCAGTGCGATCCCGTACCTACAGTCGTGATCGCGAAGGGTAACCAACACACGCCCATAATTACTTCTACGCAATCGCGGGGAATGGATTGAGAACGCGTTCCTCAGCCTACAAAAGCCTACGCGATCGCGATTGGCTTCACGCGGCCGCGTAGTGATACGCTCCAACACCTGATGCCTAAGTTCTTCTACGCGAACGCAAGGATTCCCACGCAAACGCAGTGGCCAAGGCTGCCCACAATACGTGATAGCACTCATTTCCTTGCGATCCCGATTCACAAAATCTGTCTGGCCTCAACTTACTCGACGCGATCGCGGATTTACTCACGAGATCGCAATGAACAAATATCTGCTGCTATAAAACCAGAAAACCAACAAAACACCTAAGGCCAAAAATGCCCGTTTGAGCATCCGAAACACACCCGAGGCCCCCGGGACCTCAACCAAACTTACAAACCAACCTAATACCTCATCCAAACTTAGTCGAGCCTTTAAAACATATCCCATAACATCAAAATCATCAATTATGCATGGATTCAAGCCTAAGAACTTATGAAATTTCCTAATTCACAACTGATGCCGAAACACGTCAAAAATAGTCCGAATGACCTAAAATTTTACACACAGGTCATACATGACACTAAGGACCTACATCCACTATCGGAATTCCATTCCGAGCCCGGTATTAAAATTTCACCTATCGGCTGAAATCGCTGAAATTCTGACTTTCGCCAATTCAAGTCTAAATCTACTACATACCTCAAAAACACATTCCGAGCACGCTCCTGACCCCGAAATCACCCAAGGGAGCTAACAAAGTTGATGGAATTCCATTCCTGATCCGTCTTCACACATTTCCAACTACGACCCAAATTCTAAAGCTTAAACTCACATATAAGGACTATGTGTCCAACAACCCTCCGAAATTTATAACTAAATGTTCCAACAAGTCCCAAAAGCAGAAATAGACATGGGAAAAGCAATTATTAGGGGATCGGGGTGCTAATTCTCAAAACGACCGACCGATTCGTTACACTCCTCCTCTTCCCAGCCGGGCGGTGACAAAATGCATGTGGAACCGCTCCCTCACGAGTATGTTCCTGGCCCTTGTGTCTTAAAATCCAACTTCAAAGTCGAGAAACCTCCATCAGTACCTGGACGGTGTGAGCACATGTCGAGATATATTTGTTCGATAATAACGGGCTATCTCGAGGATGTGAAAAGGGATTGTAACTGGGGAACCGAGGTCGTGATACAAATCCCTGCTCCCGAAGAGAGGATAACCACTCATGTGGAGGGGTTTCTAAGTGTTTACACTTACCCCTTAACGTTGGGTCCTCTTGACCCAGTTATCATCGACTTCTACAAGAGGTACCAGGTCACCCTCGGCCATGTCCACCCCTCTTTTTGGCGAATCATGATCATGCTCTAATTCTTTTCCAACAAGATCGAAGGGTTGCCATTCACCCTCAGCCATCACTTGCGACTATATCGACCCCAACTCTTTCGAGTGTTGATCAAGCTCCAACGACGGGCAACAAAGGCTTTGTTCTTGAGCGTCGATGAGAAAAAAGGACCGGGTTGGATGAGCCGATTTTTATGGGTGAGGACCTGCGACCTCATCCCGAAGGAGAAACTATAGTTCCCTGATAAGTGGAACTCCGAGCGTAAGTAACATCTTACCCATTACTCTTCATATTTCAATTTTTTTCTTTATGTAATGTTCTTGTTTGTCCTGTAGTGATCGCCTTGATTCCTTGAGCGGTTACTGACCTCGAGGACTAGGTTTGACAGTTGGCCTCGACTTCCTCCTATGCCGTGCGCTGCTGGCGCGACTTGGCAAAGGGCAAATGGGAGGCAAAGAATCACGGTAAGTGTTTTCTTCCTTATTTCCGAGGCAATTATCATATTTCTCTTTCTTACCAAGCTTCTTTTAATGCAGGCCATAACAAGGATGCGATCTTGAGGCGCCCGAGCGTTGAGGAAGAGGGCAAGTCCCCGGTTCTTAAACCGGGGAAAGATATGAAATGGAAGGGGTCTCGTTGTCCGAGGAACCCAAACCCAAAACTCGAAGGACTAGGAGGAAGGTCATTGCTTTCATTGTGGACTCAGTCCAAAGTTTGATAGAAGAGGAGGAAGAAGAACAAGGTGACGCCTCGGCGTTGGTGGATCGACCTAGAAAAATCGTCGAGGCCGCCAAACCTTCAAAAGTGGAGGTGATTGCTGAGATCAAGCCTCATGATGAGGAGGCTTCCAAGAAAAGTTCGGGTGAGGACCCCGAATTGCCTGAGGTCGAGATTGTCCCTCGACCATTCACAAACATACCAGAGGGGGCCGGTTATGAGAGCCCAAGGGCCGATTAGAGTGCCCCGAGTGACTCACTCGGGGAAATGACGGCAGGTCCTTTGCCTTCTCTACCAGCTTACTATGAGGAGGCGATAAGAGGCTCGGGCCATGTGGACCCCCGGCATAGGCAGAGTCCATGGTGAATAGGATCCCTTTCGGGATTGCTTTACTGAGGTCGACGTTGTCTCCTACCTTAACGATGCGTCAACCCTCTTTGAAGAGGCCCAACGTCTCTTATCTCAGGTAAGAATTAATTGTTCTAACTTCTCTTCTTCTTTTCCCTTCTTTATGTATGACTCATATCGTATTTCTTATATAGGCTTTTTCCAAGTCTCGGGCCGATTTGAGCCAATGTGAGACCGAGCTCCAGAAGGCTTTGGAGGAGAGAAACGCCCTTAAGCTCCTCTGTGGGCAAATGGATGAAGAGCTCAAGGACTTTCGATCAGACCTAGCCAAGGCCCGTCAGGAGGAGGCCGAGCTGAACAAGCAGGTAACTGTCATTTTGAAAAAATACGGGCTTTACGCGAAGGTGGAGGCTAACATTTTGATGTCTCAGTTTCAGCAGAACATTGAAAGGATTGAGCTGTTCCGGGGGGAAGTCGATCAAGTTAAAGCTGACTTCCATCGGTGGAAAGAAAACATGGACCGTCTTGTTGCAGAAAAAAGGTTTCCTCAGTCCAACTTTCATCGGCCGAAGTTCAACTTCGGAGTACTAAGGAGAAGAGCTTGACCCAAGCCAACATGATCGAAGAGTTCGAGGCCGAACTTTATGAGGCCAAAGCAGAGGTAAAAAAGGCAAAGGTCTTAGCTGACAAGTCCATATCCATGTACTTGGCTGATGCCGAGGCTGCCCAAACTCAACTGAGGGAGGTCACCGATCGAGTGCGGTGGAGTAGTGATCTGGCTAAGTGCCAATCTCGGAGGGAGACCCTCGAGGAAATTCATGCACCATGCTTTGACCTCTCCGAGGAGATAGCTCAAGCTAAGGTGCTCGAAGCCGATGCTAGGCTGCTTGCCTCCTCCGATGATGACGATGATGATGAAAGCAGCCAAGGCGGGTCTGATAATGCCGAAGGACCGAAAAAGAAGCTGCCACCAAGGGAGAAATCGCCCCCGAGCATAGTCAGGATTTGTAGTTTCTTTTTTTTATTTTGTAAGACTTTTGTCGGTCTCCTGTACATATATTTTGCTCAACTATAAATATAAAGGTATTTCCTTTCTGAACTCCTTAAATTTGTCTTCACGATGGGTTTGTGGCTTGTAAAAGTTTAGTTCATTTTTATGTCTTGTATATGTATGAGACTTCGGGTTTGGGCGACCTAATCAAAGTTATATTAATACCGCTTTTATAGTCGAGTTCGAATAAAATTTGAAACCGAAGTAGTAGAACCCTTAGGTTCGTATTGAGTATTAATGGATCCTCGAATTGTAGTCGAGTGGGTTTCATTAGACCTCGAAGAAGTGCAACCCTTAGCTTCGAATTGAGTGAGAACGTGTTCTCGAACTCCAAGTGTATTGGACCTTAGGATTTTTGGATCGGGCCGATATGGCCTTAAAAGAATGTCTTTTTTTCCCTATTTGGCTTAAAGACTTTAAACATTTATTGTTATGCCTTAACATGCATTTTATACCCACTAGGTTTTTTGAGGGATCAATATTGGTTGAAACCCCATTGCTTTTTGTGCCTTAGCACAATTTTGAATTTGAATAATTCGATACCTCTTCAGGTTTTTTGAGGACTGATATTAGCGAAGCCCTTAGATTATTTTGCCGAGGGTAGACTTTTTAAATAGGTTTTAAAAGAATTTGTAGACTTGTTTTTATTGCGCAACAATTCGAACTTTTCCGAAGTGTTAGTCCCCGAGAATGACGTCCTTGGCATATTAATCGAGGGATGCCTCTTTGAGGTCTTATGGTTTCGAGTTTAGATAATTCCAACATGTCGATTTTCGGCGGTAGTCCCCGAGTAGGGGGTCGATCATTCGAGGTGTAGTTTCACTTCATCCCTTTAGCCAATTTTTATGGAAAATCATAAGTATGGGGCTTGTAAAGTAGAAAATTTTGTTGAAGCACCTGATATTTGATAAAAAAAGTACTTGTTTGAATAGTTCATACATGCGTACATGTTTCACCATTGGGGCTCGACGAATCTATATGGACACGGTTCATTTGATTGTTTAGCCCATTACAAAGTTTTCCTACTGAAGCCCTTCTGACATGAAGTATTTTTCCTTCAAAATAAATCATCCGAGGGTTGTGACCTCCCAATATTCGAGGTTAAATGTAAGGAGACCTCGGATACTCTAAGGCCTCATTTGTTTGCACTTAATGGAGGTCTGAATCTTAATTATTCAGATCTCAAACATTAAGTGCGTTGTTTTTAAAGTCTGAATCTTAATTATTCAGATATTTATCATTAAGTGTGTTTGTTTTTTTTTTATTTCACAACCACTTAATGAGTTTGAATAGGTCAGTATGATTAAGATCTATAACAGAGACTTAATTTCATTAAGATGCTATCACATATTCATTATTAAATGCCGCCACCGCCTACCATTATCAACTACTAACATGTCGCCGCCACCACCACCATACTCAACAACTCCCACCACCACCATCTCCACCACCACCACGCCACCATCATCCTCAATCATAGCCGCCACCATTATCGACCATCACCACCCACTATCCCCACCACTCCAACCACCATATATCATTCCCACCCACAATCAACACTCATCCAACCCAACTACCACAACTGACCAACCCATCACCACCAACAACCACACCCGACACTGCACAGTATTATAACCTACCACCACCCACCCACCACCTTTTCAATCACAACTACTACCACCACCCGCCATTATTAACTATCACCACCCACCACCACCATCCTCAATTATAATCTCCACCGCTACAATTCACTACTAGCTACTAGCATGAACCACCATCATCAACCAAAACTACCACCAACCACCGCCTCTAATCGGCATTCACACCACCAACAACTATCATATTTTTAAATATTATATATTTTATTGATATAATATTAGATTAGTTAGTATTTCATTTAAATTTATGTTTATTAATTTTCAAATAAAGATAAATTTTATACATTCAGATGTAAAAAATCAAATAGTCTTAATTATTTCTATTCAGATCTTAATACAAATCTTGATATTCAGATGTGTATTCAGATTCAAACGTCTTAATCTTAAAAAACAATGAGGCCTAAGTCAGCACGAACAATGGTTGCCTCGTTAAAAACCTTGCCGGAAAAATCCATTTGTGATAAAAATCGGTAGAAGGGAAAAAGAGTGCAACGCGTGCTTTAGGGTGCTAATATCTTCCTTCTCAATGATAACTCCGATATTTTGCTCGAATACCTGAAAATAAGTTGGCATAAAACGTAAATTAAATAGGAGAAGGTCAGACCTTAACAATAATATCTCTTGAGGAGTGAGATGTTCCAATTATTTGGTAATTGCTCACCGTTTTTATGCCCATCTTGTACGATCCTTTTCCAATGATATCCAGGACTTGATAGGATCCTTCCTAATTTGGGCCGAGTTTCCCTTTATTAGGATCTCGAGTGTTGATGGTGACTTTGCTTAGGACTATGTCCCCGATTCTTAAGTGGAGAAGGTTGGTTCTTCGATTATAGTATCTCTCAATGCGTTGTTTTTGCTCAGCCATCCGAATGAGGACAACTTCTCATTTCTCATCCAATAGTTCGAGGCTAGTATTCATAGCCTCGTGATTTGATTCTTTTGTTGTATGTCAAAATCTAGCACTGGGTTCCCCGACTTCGACTAGATTCAAGGCTTCGGAGCCATATACTAAGGAGAACGGGGTTTCCCCCGTACTGGACTTCGATGTTGTGCAATATGGACAAAGAACTTCAGGTAGGATTTCTCTCCATTTTCCCTTGGTGTCATTCAACATTTTCTTCAGATTCTGAATGATAGCCTAGTGATAGTTTTGTACGTTGACTCTATACCGTGTCGATAAGATCCTTTTTATTTTATGCTCTTCGAGAAACATTGTTACCTTGCTCCCGATGAATTGCTTTCCGTTGTCGCATACAATTTCGGCAGGTATCCCTAATCGGCATATGATGAGATCCTAGATGAAGTCTATAACTTCTTCTTTTGATGACCCAAAAGGTCATCCCGTGTAATTTTAGCTAATTATATGTTCCGAGTCCTTGAAAGCCGCCTTTTATCTCACCTCGATGTGTGTGCGCAGCCCGAGCGCGTAGCCGGGAAATCTTCATGTGAAAAAATTGGTAAAATGATGAATTTATAATAATTATTTGAATAGAGTTGACTTTCATCAACATTTTTGGTAAATGGACCCGGACCCGTGATTTGAAAGACCCGGAGGGTCCGTAGGAAAATATGAGACTTGGGCGTATGCCCGGAATCAAATTCCGAGGTCCCAAGTCTGAGAAATAAATTTTTAAAGAAAATTGTTTTCTGAAAATTATAAAGGCTTTTGAAAATGAAAACTTATGTGAAACCTATGTGTTCGGGCCCGTATTGTGGTTCCGGAGCCCGAAAGAAGTTCAATATGTTTATTATGAATTAACTGTGGAATTTGGTAAGAAACGGACTTGGTTTGACGTGTTTGGGATTAAAAATGGAAAATGTGAAGTTTGAGATGTTTTGAGAATTGTTATAGATTTTGAAGTATAATTCGATGTTCATGATAGTATTTCGGTGTTTTGATTACTCGAATAAGTCCGTAATATGTTTCCGAGGTTGTGTGCAATTTTGGTTTGAGGTTACCAGGGCTTGGGAAAGTTTCGGGTGGGTTCTGGGATGCCTTAGGCTTAGAATCATAGTTGTTGCAGGTTTGAGGAGTCAAGCCTCTGAACCCCCTAGCACAGTCCGCGGTCGCCCTAGCGCGGTCCGCGTTGAGACCTTCGCGGTCGCGGTCGCCTCAACGCGATCCGCGGTGGGGGAGTTTCAGTGAGTCTACAGCAAGGCCTTCGCGGCCACGGTCTATCTAGCACGGTCCGCAGTGGAGACCTGCGAGGGGTATATATAAACTGGATTTTCAGTTATTTTCTATCTTTTAAAACATTAAAAACATAAGAGACGATTTTCTAAAGACTCTTTCTTCTCCAAAACAATTGCAAGTGATTTGTAACTCATTTTCTTTAGTCCTCAACATCTTTTTACAAGATTCCATCCTAGAATCTAGGGATTTTCATGGGGAAATTGGGAATTTTGGGTAAAACCTAAGAATGTTGAAATTTGGGAATTCAGACCTCAATTTGGGGTCGAATTCCAAAACCAATTATATACCCGGGATCGGGGGTGAATGGGTAATCGGGTTTTGGTCTGAATTTCGTGTTTGGACCAAGCAGGCCCGGGGTCAATTTTTGACTTTTTGGGGAAAACTTTAGAAAACTCTTTTCCATGCATTAGACTTTATTCATTTAGCATTTATTGATATATGTAAGTAACTTGTGACTAGATACGAATGATTTGGTGGTGGAATCAAGAGGTAAAGCGGTAGTTGAGGCTTGAATTGTGTTCGTGGTATCGAGGTAAGTGTTTGGCCTAACCTTAGCTTGAGGGAGTAGGTATATGGTCTTATTTTCTATGTGGTAATCCATTTCCAATGTATAGGTGAGGTGACATGTACCTATATGTTGTGGTCAAGCATGCCCGTGAGTCAAACTTGATAATTTTCATTGTGTTCTTTGATATTCTCTGTGTTACGAATTTCTTATCATTATGGAAGTGATATATTGAGAGTATTTAATGATGTGGAAAGTTATTCGATTATTCGTTCGGTTGAGGATTATATTGTTGAATTATACCACTGAGTGAGATTGGTTATAGCTGAGTCCCTTGCCGGGACGATGGAATCTTTGTTGAATATTTCTGTGTATTTGAGGTTTCCAATTGTTGTATTTTCCTGTCTAATTGTTGCTTTTATTTATGTTATGCACGAGGGGACATTCCGTGCCGAGTAATTATCTATTATTGCACGAGGGGACATTCCGTGCCGAGTAATTATCTATTATTGCACGAGGGGACATTCTGTGCCGAGTGATTATTTATTATTACACGAGGGGATATTCCGTGCCGAGTGATTTTCTATTATTGCACGAGGGGACATTCCATGCCGAGTGATTATTATTTATGCACGAGGGGACATTCCATTCCGAGTGTTGTGAGGTTATGCACGAGGGGACATTCCGTGCCGAGTGATTTACTTATTTATGCACAAGGGGACATTCCGTGCTGAGTGATTGTGAGGTTATGCACGAGGGGACATGTCGTGCCTTTTTCTATTTATTTAATTGTTCCGAGCTGTTAAATTCCTACTGTTATTTCTACATTTCAATTATTATCTTGTTCTATTGTTTTGGCAGTTGCGGCCCCTTTATCCCCAACATGTTCTCCCCTGTAGTTGAATTACCTGTTTATTTTCTGGCATTATTTCATGTTATTATATTGAACAGCACAGGTGTTATTTGTTGTCGTGTCCTAGTCTCGTCACTACTTCGCCGAGGTTAGGCTCGGTACTTACTCAGTACATTTGGGTCGGTTGTACT
>ML295475.1:0-19976 GCA_005239495.1 Nicotiana undulata | reverse complement strand
GACCTCTATTGCGTGTTGTTACCCGTCCCTTCCTAATAGTCCTGGAGGAGTTTAGGACCTCTATCTATAAGGGAATTTCTAGGCAGACCCTCAGGTTTAAGGGAAAAATACTAAGGCGACCGACAAAAACATATAGGACTTCAATTAGTGGGAACAAAGAAAAAGCAGATAAAAGGCTCAAGTTTACCTCCACAAGTAATGCAAATAGACAGCACGACTCAAATACAGTTAAGGACAGTATTGCTAATTAGAACCCTAAAGCATGGTGTCTAGGTGAGTTCAGAATATAAACATATATGCAGACTTGTTTTTATAACTTAGAAAGGGCCCTAATCAGTTTGCCTACTGATTTTAAAACTTGTTGGGTATTAGGCAACATAAATAAAGAAGGCAAATTTCCAGTTTTCAACAGTTTGATCACCTAAGGCTTGCCTAGGTGTGAGACAAGAGACCAATTTTCAGAAGTAAGGAAATTGTTTGAGCTTATGTTACTTAAACATACTGTTCTAGGCGTTCAGAACATAGAATTACTACCCGTTGATTGCGAAAACTGAGTGAAGTTATTTTTATTCCTTTTTATGCATCAGTAATTAGACTAGGTGTACTTAAGCTAGTATGAATGAAATCTTAAAGACATGGTATCTAATGCACAGAGATGCAGAATGATATATATGCAAAATCCTAAGCAGAATTTTCTAGATGCGTTTAAACATGATTTTCAGAGTATGCAGAGATGAGGTGTTTATTAGTGCTGTTTATCCTAAAACAAGATTTCTAAGTGTTCATGGCAGCAGGAATCATGATTATAGAAGATATCAATTATTAGCACATTTTTCTAACGCAGGATTTTCTAAGTGATATGTCAGTAAATTCAAATGATATGATGAAACCGTAGACATAAAACCTAGGAAAGCATGATTTCTAATGCATGATATGCGTATGTTGATCCTAAACATGATCTCTATTGCGCAAGTAGAGAATAAAAACCTAATGGCATGGTTTCTACCCTTTAATGTCTATAACATGCATAATTATCCTTTTCCATTTTCACTATCCATCCCCAAGAGTTGTTTACAATAATTATTACAAACCATTTGCACAAATTACATAAATGAATAAAAGAAAATAAGAAGCTATACTATAGGGAGCCTACTGACAGTCCCAAAGTCTCCAGAAGTTCTCAATGCCATTAGTGTTTCACAACCTTTCATATAATCCAGGTGTATCAGAGTTCCCTAAGGACCTCAAGGGATCCCGAGCAGTGCTCACACCCAGATTTTCATAACCATACTAAGTAAGTGCAGTGTGTAGGGCCAACTCTAATGCATTAGAGTTCAGAGGGATCTCATAGGGATCCCAAAGCAGTCACACATTAGAGGGGCATAACCTAGATTTCTAAGAGTAGAGTGAGAGTGAGAGTGATTGACATAGTTTTGAAAAGGTTGAGTTGGAAAACTGTTTTGAAACAACTTGTTTGAAATAAGTTTGCAGAACAATTGAAAAGTTGCTTAGGGAAAACAGTTTTGAAAGGGAAACGGAATAGGGCAATCACAACAACTCAGCACAAGACATCACACAAAAAATAAGTACAAAGAACAGGACCATTGCAACAACCACAAGCAGGGAATTAAAGGGGTTGGGGACAATAAGACACACATGAGAGTAGGTACATAACATACAAATTTGTACATAAGTTATAATCAGAGAAGTCAACCACATAAGTAGTTTTTCCACAAAGATGTTCATGCCATGAATCAACAAAATCATATTAAGGGGATACTAAGGGGGTAACATGCTTAGTTTAAGGTATGATCATACTAGTAAAACAATAGGTAGACATGCTAATTGCAGGGTAAACAACAAAACCATAAGTAAAAGCATCGTAGAAATAAGAAGAATTAAAATACCAGAAGAAACATGTTGTTTTTGAAGCTTTAAGCTAAATTGAGGACATACCAGTTAAGAGATAATAAGCACAGAGTGAAGAGCTAAAGTGTATAATACTCAGTCTTGGCTTGCAGCCGACTGAGAGTAGAAAATAACCAGAAATAAGAGCAAGAGAGAATATGTGTGTGTAAGAGAGGGTTTAGAACAATGTCTGTTCGTGTATGTGCTAATGAGAGAGTAGAAGTACTTATAGTTTTGAAAGCATACAGGAAATATGGTAACAAGTAAAAGTTCAGCACAAATATAGAAATAAATTACAATTAGAATCCAATTAACATAAGTACTCCCTATAATTAAGGAGTCATAATTCAAACGAATACAAACAGTGATAAACAAGGAAATAAATCAATTGAAGAACTGATTTTTACCATATAAGGGGTAGTAAAAGTATAGAGCATGCGATTGAGACCAAATATAGAATATACCACTTAAGAAAAGTATATAAGAATTAATTTGACAACAGGCTTATTCACAAAAATAAGGCAGGACATAGTTTATATATGGAAATCAGTAAGACAGTCCTCGAATGAGGTTCTAATCACAGGGAATTGGTATCAATCAGGGAAGATATCACACAAGTAAAGAAAAACTCGAAATCAGGCAATCAGTATTACTCAAAGGAAAATATCACATATTTAAGAAAAATGCTCAAAAATCAGTAAAGAGTATTGTGTAAACAATCAATAAAACACTAATCATACTTATTAAATGATAAAACAGTACTGGAACAACATATATTAAGCAAAAATCAGAAAACCCTAATCACGAAATTAAGGATTCATATCAGAAAATAGCAGATAATTAAAGAAACTAGTAGACAATCATAGTTTAGGCAGAGGCGACAAAGAATTAGAAAACCTAATCAGTAATTATAGAGCAAGAAATCACAAAACACATAGAGTATACACGAAAACAAGGTAGTCATGCTAGAACAGGTAAACAATATTGCAAAATAAACTCCGATTCACAGATTGAACCCAAAAATTTGGGGCTTGTAACAATAGAGGAATCGAACAAAAGGAAAAAGCTCAGATGATGTTTAAACATGGTAAAGATCACAAGATAATGCTTGGAAATTAGGAAAAGAACTGTTTTGTAAAGGATTTAAAACCCTAGTTTTGAAAAGTGAAGGATCGTTTTAGAAAAAAAGAAGATGTTTGAAGAAAACATGGAAAACCTCAGAATACGTATAGATATATTATAGATCTAAAAGGATCGGAAGGTTTAAAGTTAGGGTTTCCAAAGAAAACCTAGAAAGGAGAAGAAAACATAAAGTCTTACCGGTTTCAACTGGAAAGTGTAAAGACCTTACTCGGACGACCATGAGTGGCCGAAAAATGGCATGATATCGTACAGGTGAGTGGACCGCCTCTGGTTCACTTGAAGACCCCAAAATAGTGACACACGTTCAAGGAGGGGAGCCATAAGGCTGGTAGGTGGTAGAATCACCATAGATTCCGGCAAGGAGATGACCGGAGAAGGGAGGAGATAGGCTCAGCAGGTGGAGCGTTTGGAGACAAAGATGAGAGAGTTGAGAGAGACGACCGAGTGAGTGAGGGTGAGATAGAGAGAAGGGGGTAGGTCGTTAGGTTTAATTTAGGAATGTTAAATTCGGACCGTTGATCAATTTTGATCAACGGTTAGGATGGGATCTAGATTGGGCCAGGTAGTGTAAAGACTGGGCTAGGGGGTTTGTTGGGTCAATTAAATTGGGTTAGGGGTCAGGTCAAATTTAGGCTATAATTTAAATAAAAGGGGCTAGCTGTTAAATATTTAATTAAACTAGATAAACAATTTATAAAAATAGCTAATAATTGTAAAAAATGAAATTGATGCTTAGTAAATTAAATTAAAAATAATTAATTAGTGTTTAAAATATAAAATGACTGATTACTGGATAAAATAGCATAAAACATACGATTAGGCTATAATTGCAAAGTTATTACAATTATAGCCAAAGAGTGCCGATTTTGCTAATTGTGAGATAATTTGGTCTTAATAGGACAAAAAATAATACATTAAGTCAAGAAATATTTTTGAACTCATTTGTAATGCAATTTTGTAATTAATTATTAGAAATAAAATACGAGATAAATTAAAATAAATTAATAAAAATATGGAAAAATTATAGAAAAATACCAATTGCTATGAAAGCCTTATTTTGAAGGTATATATGCAAATTGAAAATAGTTTGAGGAAAAATTGGGTATCAACGACTGTGACACTCTAGAGACATCGCGACTTCTTTGCCTTTGAATTTTGAGGTCCCTTCTCAAAATTCTGCCCCAGTTCAATAAGCGTTTCTTTGACCGTTCTACATATGATGAAATTGGCTGGACTTGCTCCAAAATTTTAAAGGTGCTCCTCAAAATTCTGCCCAGTTTCTAACCATGGTGAAAAATGAAGATTTTATTGAGTTGTGACCGAAACCACAAGGCTGCCTACGTATCCCCTCTAAAACGGGAATCAGGTCAAGCGTAGTTCAATTACATCAGATGAAGAATCTAAACATAGTATCTCTTGACTGCGTCTGAATTGATGGGTTTTGGCCAGATTTCTCCGTCCATTTCTGCAAGTATGAGCGCTCCTCTTGTTAGTACTCTGTGAACATGTAGGGCCCTTGCCAATTTGGTGAAAATTTCCCTTTGACTTCATCTTGATGCGGTAAGATCCCCTTAAGCACCAGCTGCCCCGGTGTGAACTGTCTAGGTCTGACCCTTTTGTTAAAAGCTCTAGACATTCTGTTCTGGTAAAGTTGACCATACAACATTCATTCTTTTCCTGTTAATGAGAGCCAATTGTTCATAGCGACTTCGTATCCATTCTACATCACTGAGTTCAACTTCTTTTATGATTCTTAGAGAAGTAATTTCGACTTCGGTGGGAATGACAACTTCAGTACCGTAGACCAGCAAGTAGGGAGTTGCCTCGGTTTATGTGCAAACTATGGTACGATATCCCAATAAGGCAAATGGTAATTTCTCGTGCCATTGCTTGTGGTTGTCTACCATTTTTCTCAATATTTTCTTGATATTCTTGTTTGCGGCCTCCACGACTCCATTCATTTGAGGCATGTATGTTGTGGAATTCGTATGTTTGATATTGAAGGTTTCACACATAGATTTCATTACGTCACTTTTGAGGTTTGCGGCGTTGTCGGTGATGATGGATTCTGGCACCCCGAATCGGCAAACAATACGATCCCTGAAAAATTTTGTGACGACTTTCTTGGTTACAGCCTTGTAAGATGCAATCTCAACCCATTTTGTGAAGTAGTCTATGGCCACTAAAATGATCCTGTGTCCGTTTGAAGCGGCGGGTTCGATTGGACCGATGACATCCATTCCCCAAGTGGAAAAAGGCCAAGGTGCACTCATTGCATTGAGTTCATTTCGTGGAACCCGTATTATATCTGCATGTATTTGGCACTGATGAAACTTTTGGACATACCTGATGCAGTCCGTTTCCATAGTCATCCAAATATATTTTGCTCTCAATATCTTCTTGGCTAAAATGAAACCGCTCATGTGTGGTCTGCAAGTTCCGGCATGTATCTCTTCGAGCAGTTTGGAAGCTTCATTGGCATCAATGCACCGTAATAATCCTTGGTCTGGAGTCCTTCTGTATAGAATTCCTCCACTTTGGAAGAAATGGTTGGATAATCTTTGGAGTGTGCATTTCTGAGTATGATTTGCATGTTCCATGTACTCCCCTTTTTCCAAGTATTCCTTGATATCATGGAACCACGGATTCCCATCCGTTTCTTCTTCAACATGAGCGCAGTAAGCTGGCCAATTATGGATCCTTAATGGAATAGGGTCGATGAAATTCTTGTCCGGGTATTGTATCATGGAAGACACAGTGGCCAATGCGTCCGCGAACTCATTCTGGATTCTCGAAACATGTTTGAACTCTATCTTTGTGAATCTCTTCATAAACTCTTGCACATGATATAGATATGGTAATATTTTGGTATTCTTTGTAGCCCACTCTCCTAGAACCTGATGTACCAAAAGGCCTGAATCACCAATTACCAGCAATTCCTGAATATTCATGTCAATGGACAAATTAAGCCCCAAGATGCAAGCCTCATATTCAGTCATATTGTTGGTGCACAAAAATATGAGTTTTGTGGATACTAGGTAATGCTGACCTGTCTCTGACACCAAAACAACTCTTATACCCACTTCTTTGAAATTTGCATCCCCATCGAAGAACATTCTCCAACTGTCGTAGGTTTCGGAGATATCTTCCCCTACAAATGATACTTCTTCATCGAGAAACTACGTTTTCATCGGTTCTTATTCTCCTCCTATAGGATTTTCTACCAGATGATCGGCTAATGCTTGTCCCTTGACCGCCTTCTAAGTTACATAGACGATGTCAAATTCACTCAACAGTATATGCCAGTTTTCCAGCTTCCCTGTAGGCATGGGTTTCTGGAAAATGTATTTTAGAGGATCCATCCTTGATATGAGATATGTAGTATAAGCACAAAAATAGTGCCTCAGCTTTTGAGCTATCCACGTCAGGGGACAAAGGTGCGTTCCAGCAAAGAATACCGTGCTTCACAAGGTGTGAACTTCTTACTCAGATAGTATATGGCCTGCTGTTTTCTTCCCGTCTCATCGTGTTGTCCCAAGACACAACCAAAAGCCCCATCTAGCACGGATAGATAGAGTAGAAGAGGTCTACCAGGTTCTGACAGGACCAGGATCGGTGGTGTAGACAAATATTCCTTGATTTTTTCAAAAGCTTTCTGGCATTATTCAGTCCAACTTGTTGCGGCATCCTTCTTTAGCATTTTGAAAATCGGCTCATAGATCACGGTCGATTGTGCCATGAAGAGGCTGATGTAATTGAGAAGCCCCAAGAAGCTCATCACGTCTTTCTTGTTCCTTGGAGGTGGAAAATCCCGGATAGCCTTGACCTTTGACAGATCCAACTCAATTCCTCGGCGGTTTACGATGAATCCTAACAGCTTTCCAGCAGGGACCCCAAAAGCACATTTTGCCGTGCTTAGTTTCAAATTATACCTTTGAAGTAGATCAAAGAACTTTCTCAAGTATGCTATGTGATCTGTACCCTTCTTGGATTTGATGATGATGTCGTCCACATATATTTCTATCTCCTTGTGTATGATGTCGTGGAAAATGGTCGACATGGCTCTCATATAAGTGGCCCCAACATTCTTCTGACCAAACGACATCATTTTATAACAATACACTCCCCACGGAGTAATAAAGGCTGTCTTCTCGTCATCTTCTTCATCCATCCAGATATGATGATGTCCAATCCATAAAAGACTAGAGTTCATGCTTAGCACGGTTGTCGATCAGTATGTGTATATTGGGCAATGGGAAATCATCTTTGGGACTTGCTGTGTTTAAATCCTGATAGTTGACACATACTCTGACTTTCCCATCCTTCTTCGGAACTGGCACGATGTTAGCCAACCAGGTTGGATATTCAACCACTCTGAGATCCTTAGCTTTGATCTGCTTGGTGACTTCCTCTTTTATTTTCAGACTCATATCTGACTTGAATTTTTTGAGCTTCTGCTTTACAGGCGAACACATCGGGTTGGTAGGTACTTTATGAACCACTATATATGTGCTCAAACCAGTCATATCGTCATAAGACCATGCGAAAATACCTTCATACTCTTTCAGGAAACGGATGTATTCTTCTTTTTCTGATGGTGACAAGTGAATGCTTATGCGAGTTTCTTTGATTGTTTCGTAATTTCCCAAATTGACTATCTCGGTTTCGTCTAGATTGAACCTAGGCTTGTTCTCAAAATTTTCCACGTCTCTGACAATTTCCTTAGGTATTATGTCTTCTTCTTCTATTTCCTCTGAATCACTATCCTTACTTTGTGTTGTCTCATTACATGTCACAGTTGTTGGTTCATCGGGATAAGTAATACTAACGTTGTAGAGAGAAAAATGTAAAGGATAATAATAAATACTAAAATAGAAAACCATTCATAAATACCAAAACTCCAAACAAAAGTCATTTTAACGATCCAAACAATTGTTTCAAAGCAAAATAACAAAATACTGAAAATGCTTTAAAATTCCCATAAAATATTATTTTCAAAATAAATGATACTAGCGGCCAGGCTACCCCGGAACTCGGCGGTCTCATGATGGTGTAGCAGTTCAATTCCTGAGAACATCTCCCTTCTCCACTGTCTGAATGATGAGGCCTTCCGCCTCCTCCTCCTCAACTATCGCGCTACAATCCATATCTTCATCTTCCAAGAACAGATTCCTTAAGCTACTAGAAATTCATCTTCTTCAGATACCCACATCATGTCGGCCTGATGAAAGGATTGGCTCAAATGTGGTATCGACTACTCAAGAGGGTAATAAGGCTACGTCATGGCATCGAGCAATCATTACACTCATGCCAGGTGTAGTGATATCCAAGTCCAAAGGTTGTGCTGTGACGCTTTAGCTGTATTGGTTTGGTGATACCCTGGAGATTCTTACCGAGCCCCTTACCACGTTCGTACCCTGCCCATGCCAATATGCTCTCTATTTTGCTACTCCACCATTTATCTTTCTCAATTGCGTTGAAACGCTCAATTCGATGGTAAGTCTCTCCACCCAACTTCCTTCTATTCTCAACAACCGGAACAGTATGATTAGTGTAAATAGGATTACTCCCGTCCCCGTGAATGATTACTTCCTGATGATTCCATCCGAATTTCACGGCCTGGTGTAGAGTAGAGGCCATATCCATCGTGTATCCAAGGTCGTCCTAGTAGCAGATTGTATGTGGCGGATATGTCCAATACTTGAAATTCAACATCAAGCCAAGTCGGGCCCATCTGCAAAAAGAGGCTGGTCTCCCCAATCGTGTCCCTTTGAGACCCATCAAATGCTTTCACGTTCATACTTCCTGTTCGTATCTCATGCAACTCTTTACCCATCCTCTTCAGAGTGGTCAATGGACAGATGTTGAGACTTAAACCTTCATCTATCAAGACCCTGGCAATGAATTTGTCTTCGCACTGCATTGTGATATGCAGTGCCCTATTGTGACTCAACCCTTCTGGCGATAGTTCATCTTCGTGGAAAGGGATCTTATGGATTTACAATATTTGTCCTACCATATTGGCAATCTCCCCACTGGTAATCTTGTTGGGTACATAGGCTTTGTTCAACACTTTCATCAATGCATTTCTATGTGCTTCAGAGTTCTCTAGTAGTGATAGAATGGATATCTGAGCAGGGGTGTTGTTAAGATGATCAACCACAGAATACTCTCTTTCTTTCACCTTTCTCCAAAGATCATTCGGGCCAATTTCAATGATAGGCGGCTTGGAAGCGGCTTCTTTACTTGTTCCTCTCAAATGTTCGGGCGTATGAACCCTACCAGTTATGGTCATGCCTTGTGCTGCACCTATTACCTCTATTTTTCCCTTTCCTTTCCTTCTCGCTTCTACAACATAGTCCCATGGTATAGCATTGGACTTAAAGGACGGTGTAGATCCTACTGTCACGGTGAAGGGTGTGGTCACTTCCACTTCGAACGTAGTTGGCGCGGTTGTGGGTGTTGTTACTTCAACCTCAAATAGAGTCAGTGTGGCTACTTCAACCTCAATCGGTGATTGAATCTATTCCACAATAGGTGTGAGAGTGACCGGAGGTATTTTAGGACTATCCCCTTCAAGAATGAGCCTAATTGACCCTTCCGAATCCCATTCTTCGTCGGTTTCTATCACATTTACCCCCTCGCCCCTGTGATCTGGGAGAGGATTGTTGTGGACATTAGGTGTAGCCTCATTTTCTTGTATAACCTTGGTGTCAATCAACGTCTGGATTTTATCCTTCAAAGTGCAATATTCAGCGATAGTATGACCTTTCATGCCCGAGTGGTAGGCACATGTCTTGTTTGGGTTGACCCACTAGGAGGAGTTCTCCATGGCAACGGTGGGAATGGGAGTGACATAACCGGCGGCCTTCAGTCTCTCGTACAATTGGTCGATGGGTTCAGCAATCAGGGTCTATTGTTTGGGCGGTCCGCGGTTGAAATTTGGTCTAGGTTTTTGGTAATTTTGGAAGGCTAGTGGTGAGTGGTAGTATGGTGGCTGAGTGTTATAAGTATGGGAAGCGGCGGTGGGTTGTTGGTATATGGGAGGTGAAGGGTGATATGGGGGTGTTTGGTATGTGAGAGGAGACTTTGGGCCTTGGGCCACTATCACTGCCCCTACTTCCTTCTTTTTAGAAATACCTCCAGACTGCAAGGCTTTGTTTGTAGCATGGAGCGCTTCAAAATTTGTCACCATTCCGCTATTAATCCCCTCTTCTATTCTTTCTCCCAATTTGATGATGTCCAAAAATTTATGGTTCTCAATAACCATCAATCTCTCATAATACTGCGGATCCTGAGCTCGGACAAAGAACTTATTCATCTGTTCTTCTTCTAGTGCTGGCCTTACTTTCGCAGCTTCAGACCTCCATCGAGTAGCATACTCGTGAAAAGTTTCTGCTGGCTTCTTCTTAAGATTCTGAATGTAGAAGACGTCTGGTGCATTTTCTGAATTGAACATGAATTGATCCATAAAATCTGACGCTATGCTTACTCAGTTAACCCATTTCTTCAAGTTTTGACTGATGTACTAAGATAGGGCGTCTCCAGTGAGTCTCCTCATGAAAAACTTCATGCAAATTCTTTCATCTTTACCAACCCCTACGAGCTTGTCACAATATGTTCTCAAATGTACCTTCGGATCACCTGTCCCGTCGAATATTTTGAACTTATGAGGTTTGCAACCCTCTGGTAGTTCTACGCCCGGCTGAATACACAACTCCTCATAATTCAAACCTTCGACGCCTTTACCACCTTCGACACCTTAGACTCGACTAGTAATCTTCTTAAGTTCCTCTTCCATATTCTTGATGAGCATGTTCTTCTCGGCGGACTCCGATGTGTACAGGGTCTGTTGTGAAGTGTGGGGGTAATGTTTCCACGTATATAAGGTTACTTTGATTGACTCTGGGAATTTGGGCGTAGTGGTGGTCGTTGGTTGAGTTTTAGGGATCAGGGGTAGGTTGTGGTGCATTTTGAGGAGTGTGGTAGGTGGTGGTTTTGTGGGTACTGGGTCAGATGATGGCGGTGTTGCGGAGGGGTCGGTTTTGGTGGAGGATTAGGATTTTGAGGAGGGATGGTATATTGATGAGGTGCGGGAGGATTTTGCGGGTGTTGGTTTTGTGTGTTCTGGGGAGGTGCTGGGTTTTGGGCGTTTTGTTAATTGATGTAGGGAACATTCATGGTAAGGTAAAGGTTTGCCAAGTTCCGGACCTAGTCAAGTTCCCCTTGTAACTCCAGTATTTTTTGTTCTAACCGTAAGACCAAGTCATTTGTGCTGGAGTACTCCGACCATATGAAGTCTCGACATTCTCTGCATGTGTAGCGTTGTCTTTCCTGATACCACTCATATCGTCCATTTTAGCTTTTCCCTTGCTATTAGGATCACTTGGAGGAGGAGGAGGAGGACCTCTAGATCTGGCGTGATATGCTGATGATGCCAGTATGCACGAACCAACCTAAGGGAATGAGAATAAACAAAATAAAAGAAAAACAAAAGATAAACAAGTCAGTAAGAAGTATTAAATGGATATTTACGGTATTTAAACACGTATTACGGAATTATAAATTTGCGTCCTAATTTAGGGACCTCATTGTGCCCGAGGTAGGCCTAAGCGACATATAGATTTGGAGAAAATCGATGCCAATAATTGCGTCATTTCATTAATATGATAAATGAACCTCTACTAAAATGACAATAACTATAAAAAGTCATTAATGGCATTTGCCTTATTACAACCAAAGTCTAAAACGAGTCTAGAAAGCAAATAAAACCTCATTCTTAATCTATTTGGTCCCAGAGGGACTTTCTCCATGCTTGGACTTTTTAGCTCCATCAATCAGATTCCCCAGGTCGCGTATGTCCAACAACAGATATGCCCTTGCTAGATGCCCTCTTTCGTTGCCCTCTGCATTCTGACAATCTAAGATCCTTTTCCTCATCTTTCCCTCAAGCTCCATCAACCCCTGCTCCAAATATTCCTACCTCTCTATTGATTTAGTAGCGATTCCTTTTTACTCATTGATTTCTTCCATGTCCACTTTATGCTGCTCCAAATGCCTGGCTTCAGACTCGAAAACCCTTTTGCGCAACCTATTGTATTTGACTTGTGCTTCAGCAGCGTCGTCTATGACCCTATTCCTCAAATTAATCCCTGGCTTGACATCCCCTGCTATATCATCTACCAACCACGATGGGTAGAAGTACAAATGGCCGGCGTGATATCGATATGGATCGATGGTATCTTTCTCCACAATGATCTTTTGATGCCTCATACGTTGTGCCTCGAACTTGAATGGAATGGTGTTCCCCTTTGAAGTCTGCTTTGTACTGAATCATGTTGGAAACTCGAGGTATAACCTGCTTTCTCCCAGCTTGCCTCATAACCCTTATAGGAGCATAAGGATAGATTCTCCTCAATCCGATTAGCACTAGATAAGGAGCCTCTCTCGACCTGATAATGGACTCGCTTCTAGGGAACCACTCGAACATCCAATGCACCTTTTCATCAGTTAGATTGCTGAAGAAATGTACCCAGCTCACAGCGTTTCCCGGTTGCGCAAATCTGTTTGGGATAAAAGTCATTCTCTTCGTATGGTGATAGGCTATGTGGTCATTCCATGGTCGTCGCAGAACTTCTTGACGATAATTCATCTCTCTGAAAGTGTTCTAACAACCATACCTAGAACAACAGACTGCAACCCTCGAAGTGCCCATACCCCTTTTTGCAACGGTCTAAGGCCCGATACATCTTAGCCAAAATCATAGGGACAATAGTGTAAGTTTGCCCCTCAATCCCCTATATGAAAGTCCTAGCGACCATATCTAGGCGAGTGTGGATCCTTTCTCCCTTCATTGGAAATATTAACAGAAACAAACAATGAATACAAAAACCCGACGGGGTGTCCAACCTAGAGAAGTTATGGCAAGTTCATCATGGTAAAGGTGATATGACTTGTTGTGCACATAACGCTCATAAAGGAACTCAAATGGTATATAAGACTTCTTGCGACAGAGTAGCTCATCATTTTTCTTGAAACCCATCATTTTCAAGAAACCTCGGGAAGTGCAATTTTCCGGTACCAGCAAACCAGGGCTATCCCATGGGAGTCCAGTGAAGTCTCCTATTTCTTCTAAAAGAGGAGTCATTTCTATGTCGCCAAAACGAAAGACGACTCTCTTCTCATCCCAAAACATGGTGGCAGCCTCAATTAATGCATTGTTTGGCTGAATGTCTAATAAAGAGGGTAAATTCCTGAGGACTCTTTAACATGGTTTTTATCACTTGGCGAGAGATTTTTCCACCAATCCAGAAGCAAAGGTGGGATATTTTGAACCATGCCGAACCTCGGGACTTCGTGCCTCTTTTCTGCAAAACAAATAAAGTTAGTCTTTTTCCCCCTCCGGATTTGGCTATTTACACATTAATGATCAACATATTGGCATGTTTTCTCCAAATAATGCACAAATCGTGATTGTGTCCATTGGAATTATGGAAATCTCGGTGGACTTTGGACAAGGCTTCCCTTAGCAGGTTATCATGCGGACAATATTCTAACCCTTACTAGGTTTGGACATGATGCATGCACATTTAATATTAGAGTGGGATTTTTAGAAGAGTCTAGACCGGTACCCTCAAGAGGACAACTTGAGAGGGAAAGGCACAGAACCGTCGATTGCACCGCTGATCGACTAATTTTACCGCAAATAAGCCTTTTCAAATTTAAAGGGTAATTTCGGAAGAGTGCGGACACTCATCAAGCGCCGCTATGGTATTAATTAGGCACGAGTGGAATATGATGTGGAGCATGCTTTATGAAAAGATAAAATAACACGTTGTCAAATATTTTGCATTGTTGAAAACAATAAATGCAGTATTAAAAAGAAACGTAAAGACATGAAAAGAAAGGAAAACAAGAAGAAGTTAGTCCGCGCAATGTGGAAGTTGTAATAAAGTAAGCGAGGGAGTAAGGGTGGTGAGAGACATGATCTAGAAATTTAAAAAATGACTTGTAACAAGCAAGCACGACTAGAAATAAAAGGAAAATGCATGTTATAGCCAAGTCGAGCAGATATTTGCATATTAATGTGAATTCAAATAAAAGGGAGAACGGGGGAAAGGGTGCACATGCAACAATAAAAGGGAAACGGGCACGGGATATTCATGTGACAGCAAAAATAATAATAGACAAGGAAACACGTTTATTAGAGAAGACTAATTCATATAAATTAAATTCGCTATGGTAAGAGCCTAAATATCCCCAGCAGAGTCGACATGCTGTCACGCCCATTTTTCTCGTGAAATGGGGTTTCGACATGTGACAAATCCTTTAAGGAGGTGTTAAAAGATGAGAGTCATCACCTAACAGGTTTAAGGTGCATTAGGGCACCTATTTGCATATGAATCGGGTTTAATAGTTTGCGTCACCAAAGATTAGGTAAGGGCTCAAAATTACCTCGAAGAGAAGGTGTTAGGCACTCTTCGAGGTCCACAATTGTGGGTCCCGGCCGAACTTGAGGTATATGAATTAGTCAGATAAATAGAGAGAAAACAAGAAGTTTGGGGAGTTTTATCGTAAAAAAAAAAACTTTGAATAAATACAAACACTTGATTTAATGATAAGATGGGGGTCCTAAGTTTTTAGCCTAAAAGATCACCCCCTGCAACATAAATAATACTTCGTAACTCCCTCGGGATGGGGTGTTACTCGTATTATTCAACGGGCACAAACTATCATCCCCTGCTACCCGATTACTATCTTCAAGTTTTTACCTAAAGCGCACTAGGTTATTTTTAAATCGTGCCTTATGCGTGCACTACTCGTCCCATGCCTATGGCCCAGGAGGCTTTGGACCTACTACTTGGATGGTTCTAGACTCTACTCAGGTTGCTCAAAATAATAAATCCAACCGACATTCAAAGCATGTAGGACTGCACATAAAGAAAATAAATGGCTCAAGTTGGCCTCCACATGTAAGCAACAAATGCACGCAGACAAGTTCATAGTAAGGCAATAGACGAATTTCAGAATTAAGACGAAATAGAGTCCTTAAATCTTATAGTCATGGCTTCTTTGTGATTCTGAATTTTAAACGTACAGGTAGTGTTGTTTTCTTAGGACAACGAATTTTTAGATCGTAAGTATTACAAATTCTATAGGCATAATCTCTAAATTGTTTATGCAATAAGGTAGTGAAATGATTTGATAGTTCAAAATTGCCAGCATTTGATTTTATCAGCATACTTTCTAGGCGAGCAACAGGATCCTATAGGCATAATATCTAACATAGAGCAAATTGTAAAAAAAAATTCACTATGTTGCAACATAACAAGCAGATGATAACGTGTGGAGGTTGAACATGTGAAATATTCATGTCCTATAGACATGTTATCTAACAAACATATAGAAATAGAGCATGATGAGCAAAATGAAACACTCAGATCCTATAGGCAGTAATTCTACCCTTTCATGCAAACATTAGAATAGACTTGTTTTCCCAATTTTCACTAATACCCCAATTGTCATTACAGAATTATTACAGGACCAATAATGAATAAAATTACAAAGTGGTACAAATAACTATAGTAGGCCTAAGAAAGACCCAAAAGATACCCAGCCCAGCTAGGCCTTCAACTTTGTCTCCACACATATCTCAACATAGCCCAATCCATAAGTGTAACGACCCGGTCTGTCGTTACGTAAAAACCTGCATTATAACTGTTGGTATTGACTTATTATAGATTGGTTATTATGTTATTAATGTGTTAGAGTTGATAGGCTTGGAATCAGAATGGTTAAATGAGAATTCAGGCACTTAGTTCTTAAGAATAGCCTTAAAATGGGAAAAGTCAACTAAGAGTTGACTTATTAGTAAATGACCTCGGAATGCGGATTTTATGTCTCGGATAGCTTCTTTAGGTGATTTGGGACTTAGGAGTGTGTTCAGAATAATTTTGTGATGTCCGGTGTAGAATTAGGCTTGAATTGGCGGAAGTTAGTTTTTGGCGATTCCGGATGGCAGTGGAAAATAGGCTATCGGGGTCAGAATGGAATTCCGATAGTTGGAACAGGTTTGTAATGTCATTTTGGACTTGTCTGCAAAATTTCAGGTCAATCGGAGTTGATTTGGATAGTTTCGGCATCATTGGTGAATTTTAGAAATATCAAAGTTCTTAGGCTTGAATCCGATGTAAATTTGGTGTTTTGATGTTAGTTTTGGTGTTTTGAGAGTGCAACTAAGTTTGAATGATGTTATGGGATATGTTGGTAAGTTTGGTTGGGGTCCCGAGAGGCTCGGGATTGATTTCGGATGGTTAACAGGAATTTCGAAAGTTGGAAATTGCAGCAAAAAGCTACTGGTGTGAAATCACAGAGATTTCCGCATCTGCGGAAGTTCGACCGCAGGTGCGAGTATGTAGGTCGCAGGTGCGGAAATACCTGGGCAAAAAAAAATATAATTAAACCCTCCGCGACTTAAACCCTTATTTCACCATTTGTGTACGGACGGGGAGCTTTTTGGACGAATTTTGAAGGAGAAAATCAGTGGGTATCACAGAGGTAAGTAATTTGATTATTAAAACTCGTTTATGGGTGATTATAGACCATAATCCCAGCCTTTAATTCATGAAAAACAGTAGAAAAATAGGATTTTGGGGCATGAGATTATGAGACCTTCAAGGGTCGATTTGAGGGGTCAAACGAACTCCGATTTTGGTGTTCTTTATATGTACGGAATCGTGAGAAGATGAAGAACACTTTTCTGTAAAATTTTCTTAGTTTCGGGACGCGGGGCCGGGGGTCGGGTTTTGACCGAATTCGGATTTTGAGATAAATTCGATATTTTTCANTGAGGTAAGTAATGTCTTGAAATCCTGTCCTGAGGGTATGAAACCCCGGACTATGCACCGTTCACGGGTTTTGGAATACAAAGATTGAAACTTGGGAAATATATTCCCTACTTAGGCAACTATTGAGTTGCGAAACCAATTTTTAAGCCTTTACTTAATTAGTATTTATGTATTAGGATATGTTTTGGGTTGTAAGCCGTGTTTGGGGCCTAGTGCCGATCTGTTTACCCCTTGGGGGACTGTTTTACTGTGTTTCCTCACTTGATATGTTGTGAATTAAACTCAGTCTTTTCCTGATAAATGGTTTTGACACTCAGAGTATTTTGATACTATTTATTGAAAAATGAAACACTATTTTGGGTCGAGAACCCGATTTGTTTATGGCCTAAGGGCTAATTGAAAGTGTCTGACTGAGTGATGTGAGGCGACTTCCAGGACTTATGAGTGATGTGAGGAGGCTTCCAGGCCTTATGAGTGATGTGAGGAGGCTTCCAGGCCTCATGAGAGAGATGAGAAGGCTTCCAAGCCTTATTTTATTATTGCGCTTGGGCTGTAGGAGCCCCTCCAGAGTCTGTAACACACCCCCAGTGAGAGCCGATACCGATTGAGTGATGATGATTGCCCGCAGGGCTGATACTGAGTGATGATTGATACTAAGTGATTGAGGGAATGCCTGAGGGCATCTGTTATGAGAAATGATTTGGCCCGAGGGGCACTTTTATGATGATATTACTATGTTTTCAAACTGGTTTTACTGAGGATTTCACTGAGATATATCGATATTTACTTGTTTTTCAAAGGATTCTGAACTGGTTTTTGAACCTATGAATTTGCCNAGTTTTAGCAGAGTTAGATTTAATTATTCTTAGATGCTCATGACTATTGACTCCAGTTCTAGGAAAATGTTTAGAGTTGTTAGGTTATTATTAGGGGCGTTAGACCTATATAAATTGTTCTTTATTGAATTGCTGTTTATTTTGCATTATGAATTGTTAAATGAGAACAAGTGCGTAGTAATGTGATGGTTGACTAGCCTAGTTCCACAATAGGTGCCGTCACGGCCTGTTAGGATTTGGGGTCGTGACAAGTTGTTATCAGAGCACTAGGTAACATAGGACTCAACGGTCATGAGCAGGTTTAGTAGAGTCTTGCGGATCGGTACAGAGACGCCTGTATTTATCTTCGAGAGGCTGCAGAACTTTTAGGAAACATCTCTATTTTATTGAACTCTTTCGTGCCAATCTATTGATTCTTGAAATATGAACTTACGTTGTTTCATTCTCTCACAGATGGTGAGGACACGCAATACCGATCAGGGTGACCAGGCACCAGCCAGACCCACAAGGGGTCGAGGCCGTGGTAGAGGTAGGGGGCCAGCTCAGGCAGCAGCCGGGGTGGTACCACAGGATCCCCCTATCATTCAGGATCAGGTTCCCGCCGATGGTGCTCCAGCGGGACAGGCTCAGGCACCTGCAGTGCTTATTGTTATTCCGGGTCTTCAGGAGACCTTGGCTCAGATATTGACGGTGTGTTCGAGTTTGGCTCAGGCAGTTGTTATGTACACTACTGCCACTGCAGCTCAGGCCGGGGGAGGCAATCAGACTCCAGCTGTCCGGACACCTGAGCAGGTTGTACGGGGTATTCAGGCACCAGGAGCAGCCCCAGTTCAGCCAGTTGCTCCAGCTCAGGATTTTGTGGTCGCTGCCATGCCTGAGGATGAGCAACGTAGGTTGGAGAGGTTTAGCAGACTTAAGCCTCCGACTTTCAGTGGCACAGAGGGGGAGGATGCCCAAGGTTTTCTTGATAAATGCCAGAGGATACTACGTACTGCGGGTATTTTGGAGACCAGTGGAGTCTCGTTTGTTACATTTCAGTTTGCGGGTGCTGCTTTTACTTGGTGGGAATCATTTGAGAGGCGTAGGCCGGTTGATTCAGCACCTCTCACCTGGCAGCAGTTCTCCACGATCTTTTTGGAGAAATATGTTCCTCAGTCCCACAGAGAGGAGCAGCGTAGGCAGTTTGAGCAGCTGCGCCAGGGAGAATTATCAGTCACCCAGTACGAGATGAGATTTTCTGAGTTAGCCAGACATGCGTCTGAGATTGTCCCTACTGACAGGGAGAGGATTAGGAGGTTTGTAGATGGTCTCTCGTATCAGCTTCGGATTTTTATGACCATAGAGAGGGTGTCTGGAGTCACATTTGAGCATGTTATTGAGATTGCTCGGGATATTAAGTCGGTTCGTAGACAGGATCATGAGGAAAGAGAGGTCAAGAGGCCTCGGGGATCAGGAAATTTCAGTGGTGCCCCTTCCAGAGGGCAATTTCAGCCTATTGGAGGTCGTTCATTTAGACCTCCACAGTCCGTTCGCCCAGCGTATAGTGGTGTATGGTCGGGGAAAGGTCCTCACAATGCTCATCAGGGGCGTTCATCCTTTAGTGCCCTTCCAACTCCGAGCTCCGCCCGAGCATCATCTCATCAGGGCTCTTCTATGCATGTTTCGTCTGGTGGTTATCAGAGGGGTGGAGTTTCTTGTTCGTTTTCCCCAGCTATAGGTAATTGTTACGAGTGTGGAGAGCCCGGGCATGGGTGGAGGCAATGTCCCCGTCATTTTGGTAGTTCGTCCCAGCAGAGGGTTCAACCATCGGCTTCAGCCCCAGTCATATCACTACCTACCCAGGCAGCCAGGGGCGGTGGTCAGGCAGCTAGAGGTCGTTCTAGAGGGGGAGGTCGAGCAGGTGGAGGCCATCCATGTATTTATTNCTCTAGTTACTTCTGTTCATGTTTCGACTCCGGTGGGTGATACTATTATTGTGGACCGTGTGTATCGGTCGTCTCTTATATCTATTGGGGGCCTGGAGACCCGAGTGGACTTGATGTTACTGAGTATGGTCGATTTTGATGTAATTCTAGGCATGGATTGGTTATCCCCATGTCATGCTATTCTTGATTGTCACGCTAATACCGTTACCTTAGCTATGCCCGGAGGAGTTGAGTAGAGGGGGTCTATAGAGCACGTGCCTAGCAGAGTGATTTCTTATTTAAAGGCTCAGCGTATGCTTGAGAAAGGGTGTGAATCT
>MDKH01201791.1:0-26527 GCA_005239495.1 Nicotiana undulata | reverse complement strand
AAAAACCCAAAATCATATTTGTTTGGCACTGCACGATAGGTGATAATTCTCTAGCATTCCTAACGCCCTCATATTGTTCTCTGTGGGATTCGACCCCAACCTTGTTGGGTTACTATATTTGACAACAATCGCTTACATTCTTTTAAGGTGTAAATTGAGCGTATCAGCCATCACTGAGTATAAGAAGAAACTCCAAAATTTAAGAAAGGTAAAAAAAAAAAAAGAGATCTGAGAATGAGATTTTAGGAACGTTTTCTTCTTCCAGTTTTCCTGGATTTTCAAGCTGCCAAAGTTCTGCCGGAAATTTGTTGCTATGGAGTCTGATTGAGGTGGGGATCGTTGCTGTTGGTTCAGGTTCAAAGTTTCCTATCTGGATCCCATTGAGTCTCTGGTTGTTCGTTCATTTTGTCGCTGCTTAAGTCTGTTCGAGTTTGGATTTTCGTCACTGGCGTTCCATTTTGTTCGTGTGTTCGATCAAAAGTTGATTACAAAGAATTTATTCGTCAGAGGTTTATTCTTCTCCCCTCTTCTATTGTTCTCCTCGCCTCTTTTATTGTTTGCACTGTATTTGTGTATTGTGATGAATTACCCCTTTATATCGGCTATTTACTTATGTATTATCATTGGTTAGTTTGGGTGTCCTGTTAGAATTGCTAAAGTGAGTTTTGAACATCATATGGTCCAATTCACCAGTATACCCACGTTCTGAGCCACATTAAAATTGTCATGAGAACGTACATCACTGTATTGGAGTGATATCATGAGGTTTAGGATTTAGTTTATAAGATCGTTTCCTTTGTGTTCAAAAGCATCATTTGCTAGAATTGTTTGGGTGTCTTTAGCACAACTCAGTCTAGAAAAAAAGAGTTATGCCGACCGTAGAGTTCATGATGTTACATTCAGGATTGGAGAGAGGGTTCTTCTCCGAGTTTCACACATGAAGGGTGTGATGAGGTTCAGATAGAAGGTCAAGTTGAGCCCTAGGTATATTGACCCATTGAGATTCGTGAGAGAGTGGTTGAGGTCGCTTAAAAGCTTGCATTTCCACCTACTTTATGAATTTAACGTCATATATGATGCAAAGATACCAAACTTCAACTTCCAAAATACTCAACAATTATGAAATAAGCAATAATTATAGAAGGAATAATCAAAGAGGTAATAACCTAACCCAAGCATAGATATCATAATTAATAATGCAATAAAACCCAAGGAAACAAGTTCTACCCGCATGCTTTAACCCTAAAATAATGCATAAGTATTCCTCACCTCACATATATATTGTACCCACACACTAAACACATAGCAAATAGACTAACAAGTCCTAATCACTCAAGTCAAGGTTAACCACAACACTTACCTCGCTCCGTAATCAAATCAAAGCTCAATTGGGGCCTTTCCTCTAAAATTCGCCTCCAAACCAATCGAATCTAATCAAATATAGTTCAAACAATTCAAAATAAGCTTTATAAACTACCCACGAGTGAAAAAGATTCAACCTTTAATAATTTCGAAAAAAGTCAAAAAAAGTTAACCCTAGGCCCACTTGGTCAAAAATCGATATTCGGACCAAAACCCAATTATATTTTCACCCGCGAGCCCGATTATGTGATTAGTTTCTAAATCCGACCTCGATTTGATGCCTTAATCTCAATTTTACAAAAACACCCAATTCTACCCAAATCTCTAATTATCTACCATGAAAGAGCATAGATTAAGGTTAGAAATCAATGGGTGTTGATGGAAATGAAAAAAAAAAAGAGAAAAAATATACTAACCTATGAATGGGGATGAAATTCTTCTTCAAAATCGCCTTTTTGCCGAGCTCTAATGTGGACATGGTGAAATATGTGTTAAATCCCGATTTTGGGATATTTAAATAACTGGGCGTCAGACCTTCTTCGCGTTTGCGAATGGCCTGACGCTATCGCGAAGAAAAGTGGCCTACGTGTCCTTCGCGTTCGCGATGACCTGTCCCCTCTAGCCTTCGCGAGCTTAGGCTCACGTTCGAGAGAGGGTGGTCACGTTTACGAAGAGTAAGGCCCCAAAATGCTTCCTATTAGCGACCGGTTCATCTTGTTCGTGTAAAAGAAAACCACCCCACCCCAAGTTTCCCTTCACAATGCACCAGATATTAGCAACAACAAAAAACCATCAAACTTCTTAGTCCACAATCGATCCCTAGCCTATCCGAAACTCACCTCGAGCCTCTCGAGCTCCAAACCAAACATGCACACAAGTGTAATAACATCATACAAACTCGCTCTCAATATTAAAACACTAAAATAACACCTAGAAATACGAATCAGACATGAAAATGCATGAAAGTTTCAAAGAAACTTAAGAACTTCCAAATATACAACTAGAGGTCTGAATAACGTGAAATCAACTCCGTTTTGAACTAAATTTTGCAGACACGTCATAAATAGTGAAATGAACCTATACCAAGTTCCGGAATCGAAATCCAAACTCGGTAGAAACAAAGTCAACCTACGATCAAACTTAGGAATTCTTTAAACCTTCGAGTTACTAATTTTAAACACATCAGGTTAAATCAAGTTAGAGACTTCTGAACTCAATTCCGGGCATATGACCAAGTCCCAAATCATGATACAGAACCATCAGGATCATCAGAACAATGATCCGGGTCCGTTTACCCAAGATGTTTACTGTAGTCAAACCAAATTATTTTAAGGCTAAATTTCTCATTTTCTTCAATTATTCAAATAAAATTTTTTCGGAAAAAGACATAGATTGCGTATGCAAATCGAATAGGGCTAAACGGAGCTATTCAAGGTCTCGAGAAACAAAAATAAAGGCTAAAACAAAAAATGACCTATTGAGCGTCACATTCTCCACCACTGAAACAAATTTTTGTCCTCGAACGGACATAGAAAGGTACCTGGGCTGGTGAAAAGGTGTGGGTATCTACTCAGCATGTCCAATTGGGCCTCCCATGTGTCTTCCTCGACCAACTGACCTCTCCACTACACTTGAACTGAAGGGTAACTCTTAGACCTGAACTTCCGGACTTGCCGGTCTAGAATGACCATTGGCTCCTCCTCATAAGTCAAATCCTTGTCCAATTGGACTGAGCTAAAATATAATACATGGGACATATCACTGTGATACTTCTGGACCATGGAGACACAGAACACTGGATGGACTGCTAATTCTCCAAATTGGTTATTTCCCGTATTCATATTATCCTCATTACAAGAAATGGAAGAGAGTTAAACCACGAAGGGTGATGTCGTGCCATTTCACTTATCTCATTTATTTGTTAATACATAGTGAGGACGAGAGTAAAAGAACGAAGGGTGATGTCGTGCCATTTATCTCATTTATTCATTATTATCCGGTGAGAAAGATAGTAAAAGAACGAAGGGTGATGCCGTGACATTCATCTCATTTATTCATTGTTACATGGTGAGGTTGAGAGTAAAATCACGAAGTGATGGCGTGCCATTTAATCTTACTTATGTCATCATTTCACGGTAAGGACGAGAGTAAAAACACGCAGGGTGATGTTTTTCATATTATTGGTTTTTTAGTTTTCATTGGTTGATGATTTATTTGGCTATTACGTGATGTCTTACTTGTCGTAGTTATCATACTTTTTCCCTTTTTGCATTTCCCCTCCCTGTTTGTATGTTGTTATTCTCTGTTATTGTTACTGCTTCGTATGTAATTGTATATGTTTATTTACATAGGTATCATGTCACAACCTCGTCACTACCTTGTCGAGGTTAGGCTCAACACTTACGGAGTACATTAGGTCGTTCGTACTCATGCTACACTTCTGCAATTCTTGTGCAGATTCTGGTATTTGGCCCCCAACAATGTGTGAGGTGCGTCATCCTGGATCATTGCATACGCAGACTTGAGGTAGATTCACTGGCGCCCGCAAACCTTGAAGTCCCCTTACTCTTCCCTTTGTTACTATTTATTTCCTTCGAAACAATTGTAATTATCTTAGACTCTCTTTGCAGAACTTCTTATTGCTCGTATACTTATGACTCCAGATCATTAGGAGTAGATATCATCACATGACTTGTGTTGGTACTATATCAGATTGGGTTTATATTTCTCGTTGTATATCACCATTGTGTTTAAACTATTAAAAATTGGTTATTTAATCATTTCATGTTAGCTTACCTACCAAGCGAATGTTAGTGCCATCACGACCCCGAGATTGGGTTTCCGGGTAGTGATAAGTTGGTCTCAGAGTACTTGGGGTCAGTTCTACTCATACTACACTCTACACTTCTTGTGGAGATTTTGGAGTCGGTCCCAACAACGGTTATTAGCGTGCTTGGATTGGATAGCTCATAGAGACTTGAGGTACACCTGCTCAGCGCCCCAAGCTCCTGGAGTCCCCTTCCCTTTTTAGTTAGCTGTGTACTTTCCTTTCAGACAGGTTCATGTTATTTCACACCCTTATTTGTACTATTCTAGTAATTCGTGCACTTGTGATACCAGATTCAGGGTTGTATGAGATATTTTAGTTGTTTTAGCTTCTGTACATTATTTTGGATTATTATATTTATTTCAGTATTTTCTCATTTTTTAATCTATATCGATGAAAAATGATTATTGTTCTAACGTTGGCTAACCTAGCAAGTGAAATGTTAGGCGCCATCACGACTCCGACGGTCGGAATTCTGGTTCGTGACAAGTTGGTATTAGAGAACTAGGTTACGTAGGTCTCACGAGTCACGAGCAAACTTAGTAGTGTATGGAGAATCGGTATAGAGAGGTCTGTACTTTTTTCCCAAAGGCTATGTGTTGATACCCAATTTTTTCTCAAAATTATTTTCAAACTTACATATATACCTTCAAAATCACTTTTCATAATAATTGATATTTTTCCATAATCTTTCATATTTTTATCAATTTATTTTCCTATTTATTTAGTATTTTATATTCAATAATTATCCATAAATTATATTATAAATAATTTCACAATGTTTCCCGGATCAATATGTCATTTTTAATCCTATTAGGACCTGGTTATTTCACAAATCAGTCAATTTGGTATAATTTAGCTATAATTATAACAATTTTGAAATTATAGCTAATTATACATTTTTATGCTATTTTAATTCTATAATCAGTCATTTTCATATCTTAATATTAGCTAATTACCTTAATTTTCATTTACTTAGCATTAATTTCATTCTCTATAATTATTAACTATTTTATTAATTATTTGTTTTATTTTTATGAGTTTTTAACTAATGGCCACTTTTAAATTTAAATTATAACCTCAATTAAACCCAACCCACCTGATTTAATTAGCCCACTTAATCCCAGCCCAAACCCAGTTCCTACCCGGCCCAGCCTATGACTTAATCTGAACCGTTGATAAATTTGATCAACGACTCAGATCATACCTACCATAAATAAACCTAGACTAACCCCCCTCTGACCCCTAATTTTCACTCTTCTCTCATCTCTCTACACTCTCTCTCTATCTCTCTAGTCTCTTCTAGAGATTTCCTGCCTCTCCGTCTCCGATGAACCTATTCGTCTTCTCCGGCCGTCTCTTCGCAGGAGACCATGAAGCCCTCACCATCCTCCTGCCTCCTATGGTTCCTTACACCGATGTTTTCCATCTCTAAGGTCTTAAAGAGACCTGGGATAACTCTCCTACCCCCTGGGCCTGTGCTCACCATCCTCCGGACATCTCCGGCCACCTCCGGCTGTTCGAGCAAGATCTGTGACCTTTGGGGCTTAAACCAGTGACATTTGAGGTTTTTCTTTGAAACCCTAATGCTTAAAACCCTCCGATTCTTTTAGATCTGCAATATATCTATGCATATTACGAGTTATTACGATGTTTTCTTTACAGATTTTCCGTTTCCCCCAAAGAGGTTCTTCATTTTTTAAGCTAGGGTTCCTAAAACCTTTTTCAAAATAGTTTTCCCTGCTGATTTTTAACATTATCTCATGATTTGCATCATATTTACCATTATTGAAACCTTTTCCTTTTGGTTTGATCAGTGTGTGTGCCTGATTTTCACGAGTAGCTTACGTTTCTGGTGATTTTACTCTGTTTTTCCCTATTAGGGTTTATGACTCTTCATCTCATTTGCGTGTATCATGTCTACTCTGCTAATTCATACAAGCATCTGTGTGGAACCCTAATTTTTAGACCTAAACCTTGAAACTACTGATTTGCCTGTGTGTTTGCATATGTGTTTATGTTTCATTGATCTTTACCCTATCATGTTCGTCTTTGATTCTTCTTGCCCCCTTGTCTATCTTACCATTCACTCCATAACTCACATGACCCCTAATTTCATATACTAGGGTTTCTGATGTTCTTGCTTAACATCCGTGTTATTTCATGTTAATTCTCTTCAATTAGCATTATGCTTGCTCGAGTCCTTGATTCTGTGCTATTTGTTACTCAATTATTTCCTGACTTATTGCTTTGCTTATAATGTGGTTATTCCGTTTATACACAGGAATCTCTATTCACTAGTTGTTGTTTGAATCCCTGATTCACTATGATTTGAAAGTCTTGCTGATCTCCTATGAGATATTCTTATCGATTTCCAATCTCTAATATATTTTCTTACCTTGATTCGTTACTGTTGATTGATATTGCTTCCTTAATTAATATTTTTCTGAACCCAGTCTCAATTGTCTGCTTGATTTGGTTTAAAATTGTCTTCTTATATGTCATGTGCATAGTAACTTTCCTTAATTATGTTTACCTACTAGCCATTTGAGCTCAACCTTCAATTAAGGGATACCTAATTGCCTGTTATGAACACTATTTTACATTCTTTCCTTATTTGTCACTCACCGTTTGAATGATTTCCTTAATTCTAGGGATAATTACAGTTAATTGATTCTCTGAGTCCCATAATTACTGGGCAGTCTGACTTTTTACCTTATTTTTTTCCACCTAGTTCCAACTATATACATACTCTATCCATGCATTGGCAAGGGACATGAACACATACCTTGTTCCACTCTCTCTTGCTCACACACATACATTCTATTGCTCCTCTTGATGGTTTGCTGTTGCTAGTCGGCCGAAAGCCAAGACTAGTTGTGTTGTTTTCTTACTTCTTACTCTGTATTTGCTATCCTTGATTGGTATGTTTCCAGTTTATATTTAAAAGTCTCTAAAACAATGTGTTTCTATGGTTACTACGATTCATCTTGTTTCTGATCTTCTTTTATTTATGGCTTTATTGTCCTACTTGCAACTAATTTGGTATACTCTCTGTTGTTTAGTTGTTGGTGTCCTCCCTTTAGCCTCAACATGTGTACTCCTTCTTGTGTGTTCCAATGTTATCTTCTTCATGTCTTCTGTGATCCTTAGTGTACTACAATTGCATTATATATTACTTAATACATGTTATACTCTAAACTATTTTTCTTAAGCCTATGTGTAATTATGTCCTACCCTCTCCCAGTACTCCCTCTAATCTAATTCTATCCAAGTGCTGGCACGAATTCTTGTGATCATGTGTATTTGTGACTGTTCGGACTCAATACTAGTATGTGACACTCTAATGCTAATATGTATCCTAACCTGTTCCTATTTGTCCCCAGTTCCCATTACCCTTGTGTGAGGTTTGATCTTTGGGTATTACAAAAACCTATTTTGGTTCTATGTTTGGCCTGTTGCTTATGTGATTCCACTACTATTTTCCAAAAGTTGTTTTACCAAACAACTCTCTTGTTTATGTAATGTTTTTTTTAAGTATGTCTCTTTCAACACTGTTTTGTCAAAACCTTTTTAAACTTATCTCCTGCACTTCACTCTATTCCTAGGCCCTGAAGTTCTGCCCCCTCAGTGTGAGCACTGCTTTGGGACCCTTGAGCTCCCTCTGAACTCTGACATACTAAGGCTGGTACTTCCACACTGCCCATGTTCCACTCTTGGTTACTAAGTCTGGGTGCGAGCATCGCCCGGGAGCCTTTAGGTCCTTAGGGAACTTTGACACAGCCGGATTATGAAAAGGATATGAAATACCATATGACAATGAGGTTTGGAGGATTTGGGCCTAATTAAAGGCTCCTATAGAATAACTTCTTATTTTTTCTGTTTTGGTTATGTAATTCACAATTCTTGGCCTGCAATAATTTGTAAACAACTCTTGGGGATGGATAGTGAAAAGGGAAAGGGATAACTTTCATTCTACAAGGGTAGAAATCATGCTTAGGTTTTTATTTCCTATCTGTGCAATAGATATCATGTTTAGGCCCATATATTCAAATTCATGCATTAGCAATCATGTTTCTTATGTTTAATACCTGCTGTTCAGCATGCTCACTTTTGCTTAGAAACATCCTGCCAACAAATGATATTCTACACTATCACTGCCATGACGCCTAGAAATCTTGTTTTTAGGCTAAACAACATTAATTAGCTAGCTGTTTGGCATTTCCTGAAACTGTATTTAAAATGTTGACACTTAGAGATCCTGTTTTGAGATAAAATAACGCTAATAAACACGTCATCTTCATTATCTTCTGAAGTTATGATTAATGTTGTGGCTACTGCACATTTAGAAGTCATGTTTAAGGGTCCTGCATATGCATCATTCCGCATTTAGAAACCATGCTTAGGGATTCGGTATATGCATCTCTACTTGTGCATTAGATATCATGTTGTAAGGTCCTAATCACCCAAGTACACTTAGTCTAGTTATTGATGCCCATAAGAAGTATGAATAGTCTCACTTAATTCTCGTAACCAACCAGTAATAATTTCTGTGTTGTGAATAACCTAGAATATATAGCATATTTAGGTAAAATCTTTTTACAACAGTTCTTTTTAATAATCTTTGCAACCAACACTGTCCCACGCCTAGGCAAGCCTTAGGTGATACAAATCTGGAAACCTGCTTCTTTTGTGTGTGTTGCTTAATGTTAACAGGTTCTTTTAATCAGTAGGCAAACTAATAAGGAATCCCAAGCAATAACTGCCTGTTTATTCTCCGAATTCACCTAGACATCATGTTTCAGGACCTCAATTAACAATACTGCCCTTATATGTGTTTGAGTCGTGCTAATTATGTGCATAATCTGTGGAGGTAAACTTAAGCCTTTTATATGCCTTATGTGTTCCCATTTACTGCAGTCCAATATGTTTTTTTACTTGTCACTTTAGATTTTTACCTTTAAACCTGAGGGTCTGCCTAGTAATTCCCATTAGGATAGTAGTCCTAACCTCCTCCAGGACTGATAGGATGGGATGGGTAATAGCACACAATAGAGTTCATGACCAACACACACTTTAATTACCTTCACGGGGTGGGAATGGGTAGAATATGGATATGATGACCGATGCGTTAATACCACGTGTAGCCCCTCTCTGAGGAGTGTCATATCGGGTATTGCATTGATGTGATCCATATTATTTTAAACGTAGGACATCCCTTCTCTTAAATGTTAGATTATAACTCTTTTCAAACTTAGTCGTTCTATAATTATTTTCCAAACACTTGCTTGCTTAATATTTAAAATCCCCTCTTACTTGCGTCCCTTACTTGTTATTTGTTAAACTGTACAAATTGACGAAACCATTTTTCCGGGAACCACATTTTAGGATCCTGAGGGGTGCGTAACACCTTCCCCTTGGGATAATTTCAAGCCCTTACCCTATCTCTGGTTAGCTACGTAGTTTGTAAATGAACCCCTTAGGTGCCCTAACGCACTGTTAAAATCGTTAGGTGTCGACTCTACAAATATTCAAACCCCTTTCCCAAAAAGAAAAGAGTTGCCTCGACCCAAATGTCCTAGACCCAATCTCCCCGCGAAGGAAAAAAAGGGGGCGCGACAGCATGGCGACTTTGCTGGGGACTTTAGGCTTTTACCATTACAAATTATTTCGTGAATTTGTGCCTTTATTTGTTTAAATACTTGCACCCTTTCCTATTCCCTGCTACGTGCAATTAGTTGTTTATTCCTTTCAAGTATTTATTTCAGAAAAAAGCGAAACTGACATTTCTCCTTGTTTCCCTTTGTAACTGCTTTAAATCATATATGTTGTACTTACCGCTTTCCTTAAACGTGCAAATACATGACAACTTGTTTTAATGCTTATTATTGCATAATCATGCTCAACATTCGTACTCCACTCATGCCAAACGAAATACTATAGCAACGCTTTATGAGTGGTTGCGTTCTTCCTATATTATTATCCCTTAAATTCGGAAAGGCTTATTTGCAGTAAAACTAGTCGATCAGCCGTGCAGTCGAAGGTTCTGTGCCTTCCCCCTTGAGTTGTCCACTCAAGGGTACCAGTCTAAAACCCCATAGAAACCTTACTCTATTGTATTGATTGCATGCATCATGGTCAAACCTAGTCAAGCTAGAGTGTCGTCCGCACGATAGCTTTTAAGACAACCTTATCCAAAAGTCCACCGGGTTTCCCTAAATCCAAACAGACATCATCACGTTCTGTGCATTTATTTGGAGAACTAAATGCTTCCTTCTAATTATTGATGTTAAATAGTCGAGTTTAGTGGGGGTAAGGGCCTAACCTTATTTTCTGTGCAGAAATATGAGGCACGAAGTCCCCAAATTCGGCATGGTCTCCAATATCCACCCGAGACTGTTGAGTTGGTGGGAAGATCTACACTCTAGCGACAAAGCTATTGTTAGGGAACACCTGGGCAACCTACCATCTCTCCTAGAAATCCAGCCTAACAAAATGATAATAGAGGCTGCTACTTTGTTTTGGGATTGTAAGAGGTTCGTGTTCCGCTTCGGGAACATTGAAATGACGCCTTTGATAGAAGAGATAGGAGGACTGGCTAACCTAGTGTGGGAAACTCCAGGGTTGCTGATGCCTGAAAATCGCACGGGCAAAGGTTTCCTTAAGATGATGGGTCTAAAGAAGAACGCAAAATTCGTATGTTTAAAGGAGTCGTACATTCCTTTTAACTATTTGTATGAAAGGTATGGCCACAACAAATCATACCGTACCTACCATGACGAGTTTGCTATCACCTCCCTGGGACATATCCATCGTAGAGTGTTCGTCTTCGTGTTCTGCTTTTTGGGTTTGATTGTGTGATGACCCAAAAGGTCATCCTAAGTAATTCCAGCTAAATCTGTGTTCCAAGGCTCGAAAGCCTCCGTTAATCTCACCTCGATATGTGTGCACATCCCGGGCATGTAGCCGGGAAGCTCATATGTGAAAATTTGATACAAATGGAATATTTGAATTGAATAATTGAATAAAGTTGACTTTGGTCAACATTTTTGGTAAACTTACCCGGACCCGTGATTTGACGATCCTGGAGGGTCCGTAGGAAAATATGGGACTCGGGCGTATGCCCGAAATCGAATTCCGAGGTCCCAAACCCGAGAAATGAATTTTTAAAGAAAATTGTTTTCTGAAAATAATAAAGGATTTTGAAAATGAATTATTATGTGAAAACTGTGTTACCGGGCCCGTACTATGGTTCCGGAGCCCGGAACAGGTTTATTATATGCTATGTGACTTATCAGTGAAGTTTGGTGTAAAACGGACTTGGAATGACGTGTTTCAGATAAAAATTTGTAAAATTAAGCTTTATGAAGTTTTAAGAAATTTCTATGAGTTTGGAGGTTTAATTCCTTGTTTTTGATGATCAAAATGCTTGAATAAGCCCGTAAGATGATTTGGGAGTCATGTGTGTTTTTGGTTTTGAGACCCGAGGGCTCGGGTGAGTTTCGGGTAGCTAGCGGGGTGTGAAATGCATGAAAAATCTAGTTTTCTCCTGTTTTCTGGTGTCCAGCGATCTCCTCTCTGCGATCGCGGACTCAGTCACGCGATCGCAATGTTGTATGGGATGGGGGGTGGGAATTGACCCTATGCGAACGCAGGGCCTCCACCGCGATCGCAGAGCTTGGGGCTAGTGCTCTACGCTATCGCATAGTGTAGACCTGGGTCGAAGGCTGGGTTCTAAATGCTCTCCACGAACGCGGATGTGGGGTCGCGATCGCGATCCTCTTTGTCGTCAACCTCTGTGATCGCACACATTTCTCCGCGATCGCATAGGTCAATCCCCAGTACTCTCCGCGATCGCAATAATTTTCCTGCGATAGCAATGAACAATTTTGCCCAGTTATTCTTTAAGTCCAAAACAGTAGGCATTACGGGATTTTCCCAACTTTTCACTCTTCCCTTCTTCTCCAACCTCCATTGAAGTCCCCAAGCTTGATTCTCTCCATAGTCACTTGGGTAAGTGATCTTAACTTCTAATTCTTCCATTTCCTTCCATAATCACTAGAAAATCTATGCCTAAAATCATAAAATCAAGTAGAAATTAGGGGTTTTGGGTAAAGTTAGGTTTTTGGGAAAATTGGGTGATTCAACCTCAGTTTGGGGTTGTATCTTGAAAAAAATTATATATTTTAACTCATGGGGTTATGGGTGATCGGGTTTTTGGTCCGAGCCTCGTGCCTGGACCAAGCGGGCCCGGGGTCGAATTTTAATATTTTTGGAAGAATGCTAGTAATTAACATCTAGGCTATGGACTTGTGTTATTGAGTTTTTATTGATATTATTGAATTAATTATGCCTAAATATTGTTGTTTCAGAGTCGGATTATAAAGGAAAGACGGTCTTAGAGGGTTGATTGCTATACTTTGGACCGAGGTAAGTGTCTTGCCTAACTTTGGTGAGGGAAAAGGTATTATTTTCTATGTGCTAAGTGATTATCACGTTCATTGCATAACTGAGGTGACGAGTACCTATGCAATGTGTGTAAAGCATGCCCGCGAGTCTATTTTGATAGAAATTGCAGTATTTCTTCCATGTTTAACATATTATGAGATTGTCTCTACTTGGTAATTCATTCTTGTTGAAAGTATTGGCTGTTGAGTTTGAGAAGTGTTGATACGATTGATAATCCAAGTGTAGAGTATACGATTGAAGTGATTGGTTATAGCTGAGACCCTTGTCGGGCATTTATTAAATTATTAATTGATGTTTTTCCCCTTGCCGGGTGTTTTGAACTCTCAATTTCCACTATTGTGTACTCCTTGCCATTATATCTGTTATTTTCTGATGAGGAAGAGTGTAAAGCACGAAGGGTGATGCCGTTCCATGATATCTGATTACATTGCATAGTGAGGAAGAGTGTAAAGCACGAAGGGTGATGCCGTGCCATGATTCATATTGATTATAAGCACGAAGGTTAATGCCGTGCCATGATATTTGATTACATTGCATTGTGAGGAGGAAAGTAAAAGCACGAAGGGTGATGCCGTGCCATTGTGTTACATTCTGGTACTTATACTTGTTTCGTTGGCTATTGTGTTAGATTTCCTCCCTTGTTTACTTCTATCTGTCAATTTGACTGCTTCATTTCACTTGTTCCCCTTTACTGCTCTCGCAACCCTTACCTGTCTGCTTATCTCTTGCCTTGTATTATCCCTGTTACCTGCCATAGAATAGGACATGTTATCGTTATTGTCAAGTCTATCCTCGTCACTACTTCGACCGAGGTTAGGCTCGGCACTTACACAGTACATGGGTTCGACTGTATAGATGCTACACTGCACTTCTTAATGTTGTGCAGATCCCGCATCCGGACCCAGTGGACTGCATTGAGGGAGTCACCTTCAGTTCACCCAGAGCATCAAGGTATACCGCTGGAGTTCGTGGGCCTTGGTGTCTCTCCTGCATTGGATTCCTTATTGTCTTACTTTTTCTCCTAGTTTCAAGACAATTATATATTTCTTTCAGACTCTGTATTTAGCACTCAGTTTAGATAGTTCGTGAGGTTGTGACACCCCGGTTTTGGGATTATGCGATGCTGTTATCTTTACTATGTCATTACGCATTTTCAGAGTATGGTTACATTTCCGCTGTTAAAGTTATGAAGTATGTTGGTTATTTCAGTTAAGATTTGAAGGGTATTAAATTTTACTACTGTTGGATTGATTCAAAAATATTAACGTGTAGTTTAAGTTGGCTTGTCTAGCGGGTTCAACGTTAGACGCAGTCACGGTCTGAAAGGTGGGATTTCGGGTCATGACAAGTTGCTATCAGAGCTCTAGGTTGCTTAGGTCTCACAACTCATGGACAACCTTGGTAGAGTATATTCTGCTAAGTTAGGATACTCCTCTTCTCTTCATACTCTGTTGTGCGGAGTATATTCTATATATTGATTGAGTTTACATTCTACTCTCTCGCAGATGGCGAGGACGCGTGGTTCCCTTGGTTCCGCTCAGCAGCCTGACACTCCTACTGCAGCTCCTACGAGGGGTCGAGGTCGTGTTAGAGGCCGAGGCCGGGCTCAGCCTAGAGCAGAAGCCCCAGTGGAGGACCCTCAGGTCGAGTCTGACGAGGAGGTCCCAGTTCCGGCAGTCCCAGTTGGACCGTCGCAGGTCCTAGAGGGGTTCATAGCTACCCCAATGCTTCAGGACGCTCTTGTCCGTCTGGTAGGACTTATGGAGAGTGTGGCTCAGGCCGGTCTTCTTCCTACAACACCAGCTGGATCTCAGGCTGGGGGAGGGACCCAGTCTCCTATTATTCATACACCAAAGCAGGTTGCCACTCAGTTTCAGACTCCGGCACCTCAGACAGCTGGAGTAGCTCAGCTGGGTATTGTGGCGCCAACAGCAGAGGGTGCAGCTATGTCAGCAGATTCTCTATGGAGACTGGACAGATTCACCAAGTTATTCACTACTACTTTTGTGGTGCACCATCATAGGATCCACAGGATTACTTGGACAGCTGTCATGAGGTTCTTCGGAACATGGGCATAGTGGAGTCCAATGGAGTTGACTTTGCTACTTTTCGACTATCTGGCGCAACCAAGGCTTGGTGGAGGGACTACTGTTTAGCCAGACCAGTTGGGTCTGCATATTTGACTTGGGCTCAGTTCACAAAGGTATTTTTGGGGAAGTTCCTTCCCATTACTCAGCGAGAGGATCTTAAGAGGCAGTTTGAGCGCCTCCAGCAGGGATCTATGTATATTACTCAGTACGAGACCGGGTTCATCGCTCTAGCCAGGCACGCATTGATGATACTCCCCACTGATCGGGATAGAGTTTGGAGGTTCATCGAGGGATTGGCCCAGCCTATACGACTCCAGATGGCCAGGGAGTCGAGTACTAATATCTCATTCCAGGATGCGGCCGATGTGTCCAGGAGGATTGAGATGATTTTGTCACAGGGAGGTGGTCAAGGGGCTGACAAGAGGCCCCGTCATTTTGGTAGATTCAGTGGAGCCTCATCTGGAGGCAGGGATCCTTTCAGCAGGGGTCATCCACCCTGACATTTTCAGTCAGCACTTCAGGTATCTCCCCGTGCACCGCTAGTTCATGTTAGTGCACCACCAGCATCTATCAGTGCACAGCCGCTTCAGAGTCACCAGGGCAGTTATCAGGGTTGTTAGGGCCAGTTTCTGAGTCATCAGCCACAGCAGCAGAGGTCTTGTTATAGTTGTGGTAGCCTGGGGCACATTGCCAGATATTGCCCCCGAGCTTCGAGTGGACCCCAGTATCAGGGTTCCCATGCCTTGGTTCCGGCAGCAGGTGCACCCTTACCCCCTCAGCCAGCTAGGGTTGGTGGTCGAGGCACCAGAGGTGGTGGTCAGGTTCATAGAGGTGGAGCACAAGCCACGAGGGGTAGAGGCCAGGTTGCAGCAGGTAGACCCAGGGATGTTCAGATTGGAGGGGCTCAGTCCCGGTGTTATGCTTTTCCTACCCGTCCTGATGCTGAGGCTTCTGATGCAGTTATTACAGGTACGGTTTCAGTTTGCAGCCGAGAGGCTTCAGTGTTATTTGATCCGGGTTCTACTTTCTCCTAGTGTCTTCATATTTTGCCCCTTATTTGAGTATGCCCCGTGATTCCTTGAGTACTGTCGTACATGTGTCTACACCGGTGGGTGATTCCATAGTGGTAGATCGAGTCTACCATGCTTGCATAGTAGTTATTGGTGGTCTGGAGACTCGGGTTGATCTTTTGCTTCTTGATATGGTTGACTTCGATGTTATATTGGGGATGGACTGGTTATCTCCCTATTATACTATTCTAGACTGTTATGCCAAGACAGTGACCTTAGCCTTTCCAGGAGTAACTCGTTTAGAGTGGAGAGGGACTCCTAGTCATTCTTCTGGTAGAGTTGTTTCTTATATGAAGGCTCGACGCATGGTCAAGAAGGGTTGCTTGGCCTATTTGGCCTATGCTCGTGATTCTAGTGCTGAGGTACCTTCCATAGATACCGTGCCCGTGGTTCGTGAGTTTCCAGAGGTATTCCCTTCTGACCTGCTGGGTATGCCACCCGACAAGAATATTGATTTTTGTATTGAGCTAGCTGAGGGAACTCAGCCCATTTCTATTCCCCCGTATCGTATGGCTCCGCCAGAGTTGAAGGAATTAAATGAGCAATTACAGGATTTGTTGGATAAAGGCTTCATCAGGCCCGATGTTTCTCCTTGGGGTGCTCCAGTATTGTTCGTGAAGAAGAAAGACGGCTCAATGAGGACGTGTATTGACTACCGGCAGTTAAATAAGGTTACTATCAAGAACAAGTATCCTTTGCCTAGGATTGATGACTTATTTGATCAGCTTCAGGGTGCTACAGTGTACTCTAAGATAGACTTGAGATCTTGAGATCTTGTTATCATCAGTTGAGGATCAGGGCGTCCGATGTGCCCAAGACGTCTTTTCGCACTCGTTATGGGCATTATGAGTTTTTGGTCATGTCGTTTGGGTTGACTAATTCCCCCACTGCTTTTATTGAGTTGATGAATCGGGTATTCAGGCCTTATTTGGACTCGTTCGTTATTGTTTTCATGATGATACTTTGATATACTCTCGCAGCCGAGAGGAACATGAGAAGCACCTTAGAGTCGTCCTCCAGACTCTGAGGGATCGGCAGTTGTATGCCAAGTTCTCTAAGTGTGAGTTCTGGTTGAGATCTGTGGCATTTTTTGGCCACGTGGTATCGGCAGAGGGCATTCAGGTGGATCCGAAGAAATTTTCAGCAGTTAGAGATTGGCCTAGGCCCACTTCAGCCACAGAGATTCGGAGATTCTTAGGCCTCGCAGGCTATTATCGCCGGTTTGTGGAGGGGTTTTCATCTAAAGCAGCCCCTATGACCAAGTTGACGCAGAAGAGTGTTCAGTTTAGATGGTCTGAGGAGTGTGAAGTGAGCTTTCAGAAGTTCAAGACAACATTGACCACAGCACCAGTGTTGGTATTGCCCTCAGGTTCAGGTTCGTATACCGTGTATTGTGATGCTTCACGGGTTGGACTTAGTGCGGTATTGATGCAGGAGGGCAAGGTTATAGCCTATGCATCTCGTCAGTTGAAGATCCACGAGAAGAACTATCCAGTCCATGATTTGGAACTTGCAGCTATTGTTCATGCCTTGAAGATTTGGAGGCACTATTTATATGGGGTACCGTGTGAGGTATTCACTGATCACAAGAGTTTGCAATATTTGTTTAAGCAAAAGGAGATGAATATGAGGCAGAGGAGACGGTTAGAGTTGCTGAAGGATTATGATATTACTATTCTCTATCATCCGGGAAACGCCAATGTGGTGGCCGATGCCTTGAGCCGGAAGTTAGTCAGCATGGGTAGTTTGGCTTATCTATCAGTTGGAGAGCGACCTTTGTCTTTGGATGTTCAGGCTTTAGCCAATCGATTTGTGAGATTAGAGGTTTCTGAGGGTGGCAGTGTTTTGGCCCATACCGTCGCTCGTTCTTCGTTGTATGATCGTATTCGTTCCAGGAAGTATGATGATCTTCATTTGTGTGCTCTTAGAGATGCGGTTCGGCACGGACATGCCAAGCAGGTCACAGTCGATGCTGAGGGAGTTTTGAGATTGCAGGGTCGCATTTGTGTCCCTGATGTGGACGAAATTCGTGAGTTGATATTGCAGGAGGCCTATAGTTCTCGGTATTCCATTCATCCAGGCACTGCGAAGATGTACCAGGACTTGCGGCAGCATTATTGGTGGCGTAGAATGAAGAAGGATATCGTGGCTTATGTAGCTCGGTGCTTGAATTATCAGCGGGTTATGTATGAGCACCAGAGACTCGGTGGTATGATGCAGCAAATTCAGCTTCCCGAGTGGAAGTGGGAGCGTATCATGATGGATTTTGTAGTTGGGCTTCCACGGACTCTGAGGATGGTTGATGCCATATGGGTTGTTATGGATAGGCTGACCAAGTCAGCACATTTCATTCCTGTGTCAGTTTCATATTTGGCGGAGAAGTTGGCAAAGATCTACATGAGAGAGATTGTCAGATTGCACGTCATGCCCTTATCTATCATATCTGACCGAGGTACTCAGTTTACCTCCCATTTTTGGAGAGTATTTCAGAGAGAGTTGGGCACTCATATTGATTTGGGCACAATATTTCATCCTCAGACGGACGGACAGTCCGAGCGCACTATTCAGATTTTGGAGGATATGTTGCGGGCATGTGTTATTGATTTTGGTGGTTCATGGGACCAATTCTTGCCTTTAGCTGAGTTTGCCAACAACAACAGTTACCAGTCGAGCATTCAGATGGCTCCGTATGAGGCGTTGTATGGTAGGCGATGTCGGTCTCCAATCGGATGGTTTGAGCCCGGAGAGGCTAGGTTATTGGGCTCTGAGTTAGTCCAGGATGCCTTGGATAAGGTGAAGATTATTCAGGATAGGCTTCGTACAGCTCAGTCCAGGCAAAAGAGTTATGCAGATCGTAGAGTTCGAGATTTGGCTTTCATGGTAGGAGGCCAGGTGTTTCTTCGAGTGTCGTCAATGAAGGGCGTGATGAGATTCAGAAAGAAGGGCAAGTTGAGCCCTAGGTATATTGGTCTATTTGAGATTTTGGACAAGGTAAGAGAGGTGGCCTACAGACTTGCCTTGCCACCGCATTTATCAGCAGTGCATCCAGTGTTTCATGTATTTATGCTCCGGAGGTTTATTGCAGATCCATCTCATGTTCTTGACTTCAGAGGTGTCCAGTTGGACAAGGATCTGACTTATGAGGAGGAGTCGATATATATATTAGATAGGCAGGTTCTCCTGTTGAGGTCGAAGATTTATCCTTCGGTCCGTGTTCAGTGGAGAGGTCAGCCTGCCGAGGCAGCTACCTGGGAGTCTGAGTCTGATATGGGGAGTCGTTATCCCCATCTTTTCTCAGACTCAGGTACTTTTCTATGTCCGTTCGAGGACGAACGTTTGTTTTAGAGGTGGAGATTGTGATGACCCAAAAGGTCATCCTAAGTAATTCCAGCTAAATCTGTATTCCGAGGTCTGAAATCCTCCGTTAATCTCACCTTGATATGCGTGCACAGCCCAGGCATATAGCCGGGAAGCTCCTATGTGAAAATTTGATAAAAATTGAATTTCTGAATTGAATAATTTAATAAAGTTGACTTTGGTCAACATTTTTGGTAAACGGACCCGGACACGTGATTTGACGGTCCCGGAGGGTCCGTAGGAAAATATGGGACTTGGACGTATGCTCAGAATCGAATTCCGAGGTCCCAATCCCGAGAAATGAATTGTTAAAGAAAATTGTTTTATGAAAATAGTAAAGGATTTTGAAAATGAATTATTATGTGAAAACCATGTTACCGGGCCCGTATTATGGTTCCGAAGCCCGGAACAGGTTTATTATATGTTATGTGACTTATCAGTGAAGTTTGGTGTAAAACGGACTTGGAATGACGTGTTTCGGATCAAAATTTGTAAAATTAAGCTTTATGAAGTTTTAAGAAATTTCTATGAGTTTGGAGGCTTAATTCCTTGTTTTTGATGATATTTTGATGATCAAAATGCTTGAATAAGTCCGTAAGATGATTTGGTAGTCGTGTGTATTTTTTGTTTTGAGACCCGAGGGCTCGGGTGAGTTTCGAGTAGCTAACAGGGTGTGAAATGCATGAAAAATCTGGTTTTCTCCTGTTTTCTGGTGTCCAGCGATCTCCTCTCTGTGATCGCGGACTCAGTCACGCGATCGCAATGTTGTATGGGCTGGGCTTGGAAATTGACCCTATGCGAACGCAGGGCCTCCACCGCGATCGCAGAGCTTGGGGCTAGTGCTCTATGCGATCGCGGAAGGCCTCACGCGATCGCATAGTGTAGACCTGGGTCGGGGGATGGGTTGTGAAATGCTCTCCACGAACGTGGACGTGGGGTCGCGATCGCAATCCTCTGTGTCGTCAACCTCTGCGATCGCACACATTGCTCCGCGATCGCATAGGTCAATCCCCAGTATCGCGATCGCAATCATTTTCCTGCGATCGCAATGAACAATTTTGCCCATTTATTCTTTAAGTCCAAAATAGTAGGAATTACGGGATTTTCCCAACTTTTCACTCTTCCCTTCTTCTCCAACCTCCATTGAAGTCCCCAAGCTAGATTCTCTCCATAGCCACTTGGGTAAGTGATCTTAACTTCTAATTCTTCCATTTCCTTCCATAATAACTAGAAAATCTAGGCCTAAAATCAAACAATCAAGAAGAAATTAGGGGTTTTGGGTAGAGTTAGGTTTTTGGGAAAATTGGGTGATTCAACCTCAATTTGGGGTCGGATTTTGAAACAAATTATATATTTTAACTCGTGGGGTTATGGGTGATCGGGTTTTTGGTGCGAGCCTCGTGTTTGGACCAAGCGGGCCCGGGGTCAAATTTTAGTATTTTTGGAAGAATGTTAGAAATTGAACATCTAGGCTATGGAATTGTGTTATTGAGTTTTTATTGATATTATTAAATTAATTATGCCTAGATATCGTTGTTTCAGAGTCGGATTTTAAAGGAAAGACGGTCTTAGAGGGTTGATTGCTATACTTTGGACCGAGGTAAGTGTCTTGCCTAACTTTGGTGAGGGAATATGTATTATTTTCTATGTGCTAAGTGATTATAATGTTCATCGCATAGGTGAGGTGACGAGTACCTATGCAATGTGTGTCAAGCATGGCCGTGAGTCTATTTTGGTAGATATTGCAGTATTTCTCCTATGTTTAACATATTATGAGATTGTCTCTACTTGGTAATTCATTCTTGTTGAAAGTATTGGTTGTTGAGTTTCAGAAGTGTTGAAATGATTGATAAATTAAGTGTAGAGTATACGATTGAAGTAATTGGTTATAGCTGAGACCCTTGCCGAACATTTATTGAGTTATTAATTGATGTTTTTCCCCTTCCCGGGTGTTTTGAACTGTCAATTTCCACTATGCTGTACTCCTTGCCATTATATCTGTTATTGTTTGGTGAGGAAGAGTGTAAAGCACGAAGGTGATGCCGTGCCATGATATCTGATTACATTTCATAGTAAGGAAGAGTGTAAAGCACGAAGGGTGATGCCGTGCCATGATTCATATTGATTATAAGAACGAAGGTAAATGCCGTGCCCTAACTTTTATTGATTATAAGCACGAAGGTTAATGCTGTGCCATGATACATTGTACATTGCATTGTGAGGAAGAGAGTAAAAGCACGAAGGGTGATGTCGTGACATGATATTTGATTACATTGCATTGTGAGGAAGAGAGTAAAAGCACGAAAGGTGATGCCGTTCCATTGTGTTACATTCTGGTACTTATACTTGTTTCGTTGGCTATTGTGTTAGATTGCCTCCCTTGTTTACTTCTATCTGTCAATTTGACTGCTTTATTTCACTTGTTCCCCTTTACTGCTCCTATATCCCTTACATGTTTGCTTATCTCTTGCCTTGTATTATCCCTGTTACCTGCCGTAGAATAGGACATGTTATCGTTATTGTCAAGTCTAGCCTCATCACTACTTCGGCCGAGGTTAGGCTCGGCACTTCAGTACATAGTGTCGGTTGTACTGATGCTACACTGCACTTCTTAATGTTGTGCAGATCCCGCATCCGGACCCAGTGGACCGCATTGAGGGAGTCACCTTCAGTCCACCCAGAGCTTCAAGGTATACCCGCTGGCGTTCGTGGGCCTTGGTGTCTCTCCTGCATTTGGATTCCTTATTGTCTTACTTTTTCTCCTAGTTTCAAGACAATTATATATTTCTTTTCAGACTCTGTATTTAGCACTCAGTTTAGATAGTTCGTGAGGTTGTGACACCCCGGTTTTGGGATTATGCGATGCTGTTATCTTTACTATGTCATTACGCATTTTCAGAGTATGGTTACATTTTCGCGGTTAAAGTTATGAAGTATGTTGGTTATTTCAGTTAAGATTTGAAGGGTATTAAATTTTACTACTGTTGGATTGATTCAAAAATATTAACGTGTAATCTACGTTGGCTTGTCTAGCGGGTTCAACGCTAGACGCAGTCACGGTCTGAGAGGTGGGATTTTGGGTCGTGACAGATTGTGTTTCCAATGAAGAAAGAAAGAATTTATACCAGACTGGCCATGCTAACTAAAACATTAATGGAAGGAATTGATGGGCAAGATCATTGCAGACATATATCGGGCCTTGGAAATGTGTCAACGAGGAGCAAAACATTTCGAAGGTTGCAATTTATTACTTCAACTCTGGCTCATCGAACATCTCTAAAGAGGCAAATACTGACAAGACATTCATCGCAGAATCTGGGATTACCACATCGCCTTCCATCACCTGAAGCGAATGAATTATATCGTCGACATGTTCGCTCAACCTGAGAATGCCGAGGGATGGGTTGAGCTCTTTCGTAACTTGACTGAAGAACATGTCTTATGGATGTTTGAGTTGTTTCCGACAGATGAGTTCATCATTCGATCCCGAGATGCATCATTACTGATACTGATTGGTTTAATGGGGACATACCCTTACGTCCCTTTTCGAGTTATGAGGCAAGCAGGTAGGAAGCAAGTCATACATAGGGTCGAGAAAATGAGCCATCTTCGAGAAGACTTTCAAAATGATGATAGCCCTCACAAGTGCGAAGCTCAACACCTATGGCATTGCAAGATTATACTTGAGAACGACACCATCGAGCCAGAAAGGTATCATGCCAGTTGTACCCCTTTCTATCTTGGTTGGTTAGAAGCGAATCTAAGTGGTCAGAGCAAGCCAGGGTACGTCTGAGGCCACAGGGTTATAGATGAAAGGGCTGAAGCACAAGTCAAGTTCAACCAGCTGCACAAAAGGATCCATGAATGTGAGGATGAACACCACAAAATACATGAGTCTAACTAGAAGCTGATTGAGGAGTGGAAAGACATGGCCGTCAGCACCAACATGAGGTTAGGATACTTAGAACGAGGTATAGTCGAGCTGGAGGAGAAATTCATCAAAAGAGTCGAAGACATCCAAAGGGCTGAAGGAACTGAAGGAGGACATCTCTCCAGAGCATACCTGTTGCTGGGACTTCGTGAGCTAGGAAAGCTGTTCGAGGGAAGCATGAATGTCGAATCTGGGACCAAATAGAAAGGCATGTCTTTATTTTTCTGTCAATGTAATAAGGCCAATGGCCATTAGTGACTTTTTTTTTCGTTTAGTTAGTGTCGTTTTGGGATTTGTCTATTTTTCTTATCAATAAAATGAGGCACTTAGCATCTTAAGTTGCCCAAATCAACTTATCGCTAGGCCTACCTCGGGCACAAAGAGGTCCCCAAATTAGGTCACGCTTTACATTCCCACCTTATGTGTTTAAATACTACAATATTTTTTCATAATCCTTACTGACTTGGTTACCTTTTATTTTTTCTTTTCTTTATTATTCCCCCTCCCCAAAGGTTAGTTCGTGCATTGTGGAATCATCAGCCTATCACATAAGATCCAAGGGCCCTCCACCTACTCCTCCTCCTAGTCCCCCTAAAGGCCGAAACAAAGGCAAGAGTAAGATGGAAGAATCCAGCTGCACCAGAAAGGAGAATATGATTGAACGGGAAGAGGCCACTGATGGCCGGGGTATTCAGGTCCTGAATGAGAACATGCCACCACTGGAACAGAAATTGCTGAAATTTCAAGAAGAACTTGACCAGGTCTGTGATCTGGTCAACCTATCATTTTCCCTCAACGTCCCAGACGTCAACTTTCCGAATGCTCAAAACCCCACACCTCCACAAAATGTCCCGAAACAACAAAATCACCCTGCACCTCACCATTACGCCACTCCCCCAAAGAACAAAAATCTCCCGGAACAGTGCAATGCTTGCCACACCTTAAGCAACACTCCTTTACTCATCCCAGAACCTCAAAACCCCATACAAGACCACTTCCATGCCTACAACAATCCCATCTATGTTGAAGGCGTGACCCACTATACTCCGCCTACCCCACATACACCCGAGTCTGATGAAAATGACCTGCTTATCAAGAACCTGGACGAGGAGCCAAGGAAGTTGACCAGCCGAGTTTAGGGTGTTGAAGGAACCAAGGGAATCAAAGGGTTGAATTATGAGGACCTCTGTATACAACCTGATGTCGAACTGCCCGAGGGGTACAAACCTCTGATGTTCGAGATGTTTGACGGTACTGGTGATCCGAGATTCCATCTAAGGACCTATTGTGACAAACTTGTTGGCGTAGGAAAGGATGAACGGGTCCGCATGAATCTGTTCATGAGGAGTTTGAAGGGAGATGCATTGACTTGGTACATCAGTCAAGATCCCAATAAGTTGTCAAACTGGGTAGGTATGGCGTCTAACTTTATGGATAAATTTAGATTCAACACGGAGAATGCACCAGACGTGTTCTATATCCAGAATTTGAAGAAGAAACCCACAGAGACATTTCGCGAGTATGCTACTCGCTGGAGGTCCGAAGCTGCTAAAGTCTGACCTGCTTTAGAAGAGGAGCAGATGAACAATTTCTTTGTCCGGGCCCAGGACCCGCAGTACTATGAACGATTGATGATGATTGAGAATCACAAATTCTCTAACATTATCAAACCAGGGGAGCGGATTGAAGAAGGTATTAAGAGCGGTATGGTTACAAATGTTTAAGCCTTGCAAGCTATAAACAAGGCTTTACAATTCGGTGGTGTGTCTAAGAAAAGGGACGTGGGAGTTGTAATCATTGCACGAAGAGCCAAATCCCCACTCAAATACCAAATTTATCCAACACCTCCACTCACATACTACCCAACCCCAAATTACCAAGCACCCTCATCTTCATACCAAGCTCCTTCACCCACTTATCAATCTCTACCACCCACCTACCAATCTCCACCACCCACATATCAACCTACTTCACCCCGATAATCACAACCCACTCATGTTTACCATACTTACAATTCTCAGCCATCTCATTACCAATCACCCCCTACCCGTCAAAACATCCCTAGACCTCGGCCTAATTTTGATCGTATATCTTCATAACAGTACACCTACATAACTGAACCCATTGACCAGCTGTATGAGAAACTCAAAGCTGCCGGTTACGTCAAACCCATCCCTGCTGCCACCCTTGAGAACCCTTCTCAGTGGGTTAACCCGAACAAATCCTGTGCATACCATTCCGGCATGAAGGGACACACCATCGATGAATGCCGCTCTTTGAATGACAAGATACAATCCCTAATTAAACAAGATTATTGTGGAAAAAGATCCCTCTCCGAACGTCCGCAACAATCCTTTGCCAGACCATAATGGTTGAGGTATTCATATGATTGAAATAGAAGATGATTGGGATCCGGAGGGATCAATCGGGTTGATCGCAGAAGGCGATGACCCAAAGAAAGCAGCAGTTACTCTCAACCCGATCAAAGTCCAAATTCAACCATTTGAGAATGCTGAGGTTAATATGTCTATACCGCTGGAGTTTGAAGCAGCGCCACCTGCAAAGGCACCTGTACCGATTGAAGTTGAGTTCGTGTCTCCGGCAAATGCACCCGCACCATTTGAGGTTGCAGTCTTGCCACCCAAGGCACATGTTCCACTTGAAGTAAGGATAGCCGCACCAATCCCGGTGGAAATGTCAACCGCGCCACCCTTCTATTCAAACTCTATCCCTTGGGTCTACACAGACGAGGCAAGAAGGAAAGGCAAGGTCAGGTCTGAAGAAGCTGTCGCAACGCAGGGTATGATGTCAACCGGCCTCCCTTTATCGAAACAGGCCCCGATGACCATTGGAGAAAGGTACAGGCTAAGGAGTATTCAGTCATCGACCAGGTGAACAAGACGCAAGCACATATATCCATCCTCTCTTTGCTGCAGAATTCCGAGACGCACCAAAGTGCTCTGTTGAAGGTGTTGAGTAAAGCGTATGTACCAAACAACATCACTAGTGGGGAAATGGACAATATGTTGGGCCAGGTGTTGGAAAGCCACAAGATCACCTTCCATGAAGACGAGTTACCACCTGAAGGGTTGGGGCATAACAAAACACTGCATATCACCGTGCAATGCGAAGATTATTTCATCACAAGAATCTTGATCGATGGAGGATCCAGTCTTAACATTTGCCTGTTGATAACACTCAAGAAATTGGGTAAAGGTGTGCATGAGATAAGTGATGGAGCAATCAACGTGAAAGCTTTCGATGGATCTCAAAGGTCCACCATTGGCGAGATAAGCCTATGCTTGAAAATAGGGCCAACTTGGTTCGAGGTTGACTTCCAGGTGATAAATGTGCAAGTGTCCTACAATCTGTTATTGGGACGACCATGGATCCATGATGCTGGGGCCGTAGCATCAACGCT
>ML295470.1:47668-58715 GCA_005239495.1 Nicotiana undulata | reverse complement strand
GGAATACGGATATCTTCCGGTTACTTTAAGTATCACTGAACGTTTCCTCACACTCATTTTTTTGCATAACAACGATATTAATTTATCGTACTCCATTGTAAGTGGCAATTTAACATGATATTGAGCAGGTAAACTGTAGCTCACAGAGTTATTCTCCATCACAACATCACCCCCCCACTATAATGAAACTCTTATTCTACGCTCTTTAGACATAATGAAAAAAAGCTGAACAATTTAACAATGAAATTAACACTGATTAAGAGTTTGAATTTTTTTGAATGAAATACACTGAAATTGTGACCTCTTTATATAGAAAATCGATAGCCCGATTTTTTTTTATATATATATATATATATAGCGCCCATATACCTGGCGCTATACAGTGTTGAATTATTGGAGGTTGTATAGCGCCGCGTATATGGGCGCTATACCCTGACATGTACAGCTTTATGTATAACGCTCAAGTATAGGGCGCTTATACATTAACACCGTTAATGTATAGCGCCCTGTACTTGGGCGTTATACATAGTCCGGTTCCTTTTTGTTTTCCACTTATTTTCGTTCTTTTTTGTTTATTTTTCTAATATTTTGGTTTCCAACTCAATTTTTAACTGACGCTTAAGAATAATTAATTAGGGGTCATTTGGTATGAGTTATAAGAAGGTATAAGAGTTGTATAAAATATTCAATACCACCTTAATATCTTGTTTGGTTAGCAAATCAGGTATAAGTTATCCTGGTGTTAATTTTAACACTGAGATAACTTATACCTTATAAGAGGTGGGGTAATTAGCACCGGTATAACTTATACCTTTTTCTTAGAAATTATACAATTGTCATTCTTAATACAACATACCAAACACTGAATCCCACATAACTAATCCCGGCATAACTTATCCCAATATAAGTTATACCGGCATAACTTATACCGGTATAAATCGTATTCCAACCAAATGACCCCTTAGTGGTATAGTCAAGCATAAGGTGGAATTAGGAGTGAGCATAGTTTGGGCAAACCCGAAACCCGAACCGAAATCCGGACGTTTTGAATTTTTGGTTTGGATTTTTAGATTATGTATTGGAGTCCAGATTTTATTTTTAAAAAATTTGAATTTTGGATTGGGACTTCGAAATTTTGAATATCCGAAATCCAAATTTTTTTTACCTTATATTTAGCCTTACCAGTTAGACATTAACTCATTACGGCATTACCCATATACATACCTAATACTAATAAATCTAAATTTCCAATAATATCATGCCTATTAAACATTAACTCGTATAATCAATCCAAATTATTAAGTCCAATATGGGATTCTCTACCAAATCAAATATAATATAGAGTTTTTCTTTTCTCTCACGTCTCATCCACACAGCCACACCATATGTGCGTTAGTAAACAGTGAAGAGTCAAGGCCGAAGTTGACTAAAGATTGAATTTTGTGGTCACCTTTCCCAGTTAATCTTTTGATTTATAATAGTATAATCTTAATCAGTGTGATGTATTGCATATTCGAGACCTTTTTTCTTGAAGACGCATTATATAGAGTCGAGAAGATATCAAAAACTAAAGCATCTTTTGATTACCATCTTTCTATTTCATTTAAATGATTATTTTTTATGTCGAGTTCTATAAGCTCAACTTAAAGGCTTAAAGTCAAAACCGAAAATTCGAAAAATCCAATATGATTAATCCGAAATCGAACTTAAATAATTCGATCCAATCCGAAATTATTCGGATTGGATTTGGATTGTAATTTCTTCAATGCGAAAACCAAAAATTCAAATCGTAATTTCATATTCAATCTGAACTGCCCGAACACCTACCCTAGGTGGAATTCGAGGTGTGACACTTCCCTATCCTTGGAAATTGGGGACCAAGAAAAATATAAAAGACATGCCTGATAATTAATTATAAAAAATGACACAGTGTAGTACCCATGGTTTCCATACATGTTTTTTCCACAGAATTTCGTATGCAATTTGTAATTGAAAAAAATAAAATAGGAATACTGATTGGATTGATTATAACAGAGTTAAGTATTAGCTAACGTAATATATTATCCCTTTGTAATATTTTATACGGAAAAAGGTCAGCTTTGTCTCTGAATTATTAGAGTTGGTCTAATAATGCTCTCATTCACCTATTGGGTTAAATATATCATTCTGTTAAGATTTTTGGCTCACACATGCCTTTTAAGTTAAAAGCCCACTTTAGATTTTAAATCAAAATTATAATTAATGACGTTGCATAACATTATTAGTTGATTTAAAACTCACTCCAAATATATCAAACTTACCCACCGTTTAAACCCGATCCGACCCGACCCAACTCATACGTAACACACTAAACTGTTCTAACCCATCAGCCAAAATCGAAAGACTGAAGCACCCGAACGACTGAATGTTTTCTCCTGCTAATCTGGATGTTCCTACTTCATTAACTGTATAGTTCACCATAATTCTGTACATGAACAATTTTGTACCTATGCAAGAAATATACTCCCTCCGGTTTTCTTTTTAGCAGGCCCATTAAGAAAATATAAAATTTTATACAAAAATACCTATTATAATTAAATTACTCCTAAATAAATATTTAATGTGAGGAGTAAGAACACTTTTTAGGGATATGTACATAGGGGCTATTTTATAAAAATAAATTGAATTCTTTCTTGATTATATAACCGGACACTTATTTTGAACCAAAATGAAAAAGGAAACTGATCACTTATTGTGAACCGGAAGGAGTACAGTACATAAATGAAAAATTATACTCCTAACTTCTTGTATTTGTCGCTCTTTCTGGCTTAACAGAAGGGTATATTTAGTCCAATAGGTGGATGAGGGCATTATTAGATCAAATCTAATAGTTCAAGGGCAAAGCTGACCCTTTTCCGTATAAAATATTACGATGTTCGATATAAGACTTTTGTTACATATTAAGGACCGTTTGTTCATATTTATTTATTTTTTCGAAAATATTTTTCAAAAATGTGTTAGGAGATCTTTCAATTCAAAATTAAGAAAAAGAAATTCGTTACTCACAAAACTGTAACAGAGTAATATTTTTTCAAGTGAAATGCATGTCCAAACATAATAACTTAACTTTAATATTACTTTTTTTTCCCTTCAAAAATTACAATTTTTGTGTCCACGCCTTCTGAAAGTACCTTTAAAACTTGTGATCTTTAATGTATATACTATAACATTTATATGATTATAAAAATATATCATTAAGAATAAAATTTTAATTTCAAACTTAATAAATTACCAAATATAAAAGTGTACTATTCTTTTGGAACATATTAAAAAGAAAACGATAGACTCATAAATGGAACGGCAGAGGATATAATTACTGATGCCATCTATAGATCAGTTTTACACCAGAGGGTGTGTGAGAGTAGACACACCGTAGTGTTTTAAGCTTAATTTTGACTAATAATACAAGATAAATTTCATTCAACATTAGAACTTCACCAACCCCTAATAAATGACAACTAAAATTAGCTATTCCCTTCGATCTAAAATAAGTGTTTATTTTTTTTAATATATATATTAAGAAATTTATTTTTTAACATTAATTAACGATAAAATTGATCATATTAACTTTTATTATCTCTTCACATAAATACTCCTAACATATACTTCACAATTATTTACTTCAAGAACACCATAAAAAAAAAAATTAATTTATACTTAAAATCTAGAAAAATTACTTATTTTAGTTCATTAAAAAAAGCCAAAAGAAAAACTTATTATGAACGGGATGGAGTATGACGTTGAGTTAATGGATTAGAAATATGAGTAGATAATATTGATTTTAGTGGAGAATCGTGCGATGACTTGTGACATGATGCTCCCTTGTAGACGTTAGGAAAATATTCCACCAAACATAAGAAAGTTCCAATTACTTTTGAGCCACTAATATCAGGAAAGGTAGAAAAAAAGATAAGATTCAAATTCTTTTTGCAATTTAATTCCAACGGATTAAACGCGTCACAAAATCGAGACAAAAACATTACGTTATTTTTCTTTATATGTTTAAGTCTTCGTGAACAAGTTATCTGATATATATGTTAGTAAGAAATATCAAGTACCCAGAGATATTAATAGAGATACGTGCACGTATCTCTATTAATATCTCTGGGTACTTGATATTTCTTACTAACATATATATCAGATAACTTGTTCACGAAGACTTAAACATATAAAAAAAAATAACGTAATGTTTTTGTCTCGATTGTGTGACGCGTTTAATCCGTTGGAATTAAATTGCAAAAAGAATTTGAATCTTATCTTTTTTTCTACCTTTCCTGAATATATATATATATATCTATCTATATATATATATATATATATATATATATATATATATATATATATATATATATATATATATATAGATATATATAAAAGGATCATCTTGGTATTGGAATGAAACTGTCCAGCCTACTAGTGATATTATTCGCTTTAGGCCTAAGCCTGCACAACTTTAAAATACATCATTAAGATCTAAGGCTTGTTAACTTATCCACCCAACATATCTCCCGTATTTTATCAATGTGAGATTCGTCTAGGATATCATATATACCCCCTTAGGATGATGAGAAGAAGAAGCCCCGTGACAATGGTGCTAAAAAGCTTACTCGTTGGTCAAGATTTAGAGAAGAAGACTCTCACACAAGGTCTTAGGCAATTTCGGACTATATGAAGTAATTAGTCCCACATGTGGGTCTAATAGTGACTTCCCAACCTTGACACGTGTGAGCATCATAAGCAATCAACATTTTGATTATAAACCATTGAAATGTAAATACAAAGTAAATAGGTAGTCCTACACTACACCTGATTATTTACACTAGCTAGAGAATAAAAGAATAAAAGTTAGTTAGGCTTAGGGATTGAGAATTGTACAGCTGGATAGGATAGATTAATTTTCTGCATTGAGCTACACGTTACTTTACATGTATAAATATAGCATACACTGAAGATGAAATATACAGAGAAAACTTTCCGCATCATCATTCTCTCATTCCTTCATGGTATCAGAGCAGGTCTCTGCTCCAACCCCGGTCTTCATTTCTCGCCTCAATCTTTGAATTTTACCTTCTGATTTTCTATCCTTCAGCTTCATTTTTCATCATGGTTGGAACAGATTCTTCAGTCACACCCTCTCTTTCTGGATCAACAAATCAAACAGTCAATCACCCCTACTTTCTTCACTCTTCAGATGCTCCTGGGATGAACCTTGTCACCACACCCTTTGATGGAAGAGGTTTTCTAGGATGGAGAAGGTCAATACTCATTGCATTATCTGCCAAAAACAAATTGGGATTCATCAATGGAATTTGCGATGAACCTGCTTTGGATTCAAGGGATCATGCACAATGGAGTAGGTGCAATGATATGGCAACCTCTTGACTCTTAAACTCTATAACTAAGGAAATAGGGGACTGTGTAATCTATTCCAAATCTGCTAAGGAACTTTGGAATAGTTTGGAACATAGATTCGGATAATCCAATGGAGCCAAACTCTATCACTTACAAAAAGAAATTACAAAAACAATACAAGCAAATAGTAGTATTGCAGGATATTTCACAACTCTGAAAAGGTTGTGGGATGAGTTAGACTCCCTAAACGCACATCTAGGTTGCACTTGTACCTGTGTGTGTGAAGGGAAGAAGAAGGTGGTCAAGTTCCCTGAAGATCAGAGAGTGATCCAATTTCTAATGGTTCTAAATGATGTATATGCACATGTAAGAGGGAATATCCTCATGATGAGTCAACTTCCAAATATGGATCATGCCTATTCTTTCCTACTGCAAGATGAAAGTCAGAGGGAAATATTTGTAGGACAACAATATCCAACAGATGGAGCATCCTTCATGGTAGGTTCTCAGGAAAGTTCAACCAAAGGAACATCATTTAGAAAGCATGGGTAACTCCTCAGAAACAGGGAAACAATCAGAATATGCAACAAAAGTTCAAACGAAAAGGAAAAATACAATCTGAATGTGAGTTTTAGTCACTGTATGAGAACAAGTCATGTAAAGGAAGATTGTTACAGATTAATAGGATTCCCTGATGACTTTCAATTCACAAAATCAACATGCTATCAGCATGCTATAAAGGGAAAATGCAGTGGTGGTAGGATAGGAAGCTGAAGATAAGAACAATACACGTGGTGAAGCTAACATCAACAGTCAGAATCAATTTTTCAGTAAGGAGAAAGTATCAGAATTGGTGAATTTAATCAAGCAAGTGCAAATTGGAAGCACAAGAGCAACAACATCAGAAATCAATGCTAATGTTGTAGCTGGTACCATACTTAAATACACAGGAACCTGTCTTGCTGTTTTCAACATTAAAACATGGATAATTGACTCAGGGGCTTCTGAGCATATGTGTTTTGATGCTAGTGCTTTCCTATCTCTTACCCCCCCCCCCTTCCTACACCTTTGCATATTAGTTTACCTAATTCATTTCAGTTATGTGTCACACATATAGGAAGCGTGTCTATTCAGCCTGGTATGATTCTTCATAGGGTGCTTCATGTCCCTTCTTTCAAGTATAACTTATTATATGTTCATAAGTTATGTATACAATTCAGTTGTTCTTTGAATTTAACTTCTGATGGTTGTCTATTGCAGGTCCCTTTAGCAAGGAGGGGACAAGTTTTTGGTGAAGTAAGATGGATTGTACATGTTTCAACCAACTAGATTAGAGCCTACATCTACTTTTAAACAAAATGTAGTTTCCATTCCAAAAGGAAGAAATCCAGAGTTGTTTCTACTTCTGTTTCTTTTCCATCTTCTTTAGTTGCTACTGCTACATCTAATGTAACGCAATGGCATGTTAGGCTAGGGCATTTCCCCTTTTCAGTAATGAGAAATCTGAGTTTCATTAAGTTTCCCTTTAATTTTGATTGTGTGTGTCATATTTGTCCTCAAGCTAGGCAGACCAGATTGCCTTTTCCCTTAAGTCATATTAAGACTTCTGTTGTTTCTGATCTAATTCATATTGATACTTGGGGGCCATTCAAAACTGTCACCTACAATGGGTATAAGTACTTCTTGACCATTGTGGATGATTATAGCAGGGCAACTTGGACTTTTCTCTTGAGTTCTAAGGGTAATGCTTTTTCAGTTTTAAAATCATTCCTATGCATGGTGGAAAGACAGTTTAACTTAAAAGTCAAGAAAATCAGATCTGATAATGCTATGGAGCTGGGAAAAGGATCACTAGAGGCAAGTTTTCTTGAATCTGAAGGGATTGTACATGAAACCTCTTGTGTTGCAACCCCTCAACAGAATGGAATTGTTGAGAGGAAACACATACATTTTTTAGAAGTAGTAAGGTCACTGTTATTTCACTCCAAGGTGCCTCTCCAATACTAGGGAGAATGTGTGTTGACAGCTACATATTTGATTAACAGAATACCCTCCAGAGTTCTAAATGGTTTAACACCTATGAAGCATTACTTGGTGATCCTCCTAGCTATGAATGTCTCCAAAGTTTTGGGTGTTTGTGCTGTGCTTCAACTTTGTCTCACAACAGAGGGAAGTTTGAACCTAGGGCAAAGGGTTGTGTGTTCCTAGGATATGCACAAACTCAGAAAGGTTACAAGGTTCTGGATCTTGAAACTAAAAAGGTGTTTGTGTCTAGAGATGTCAAGTTTCATGAACATCAATTCCCTTTTGCCCACTCACCTCTCACATCTGACTTTCCTTTCTTCCCTCGAGATACAATTCCACCAGACACCTTACCCCCTAACACAACAGACTCCCAATCTAACACACCTCCACCATCACTTTCACACTCTTCTACCCAGTCCTCACCTAGCAGTTCTTCTAGCTCTCCTGCTTCTTCTATTCCAACCAACACCAACCTTTCACCTTCAGAATCTACCACTTCATGCCCTTCTCACTCACCCATTTTGCCCAGATCATTTTCTCCCAGATCACCCAGCACCCCTATTCCAATTCCCCCTCCACCAGTCAGAAAATCTGAGAGAATATCTCAGAAACCAGCCTACTTAAATGACTACATTTGCAGTAGCATCTACCTCTCTGATATTAGTTCCTGTCTATCCAAGCCTCTCAAACCAAATGCCTTCTATTTCAATTCTCTTTCTATAGAAAATCAGCATCTACTTAGCTCTCTTTCCAACTTATCAGAACCTACCAGTTACCTACAGGCTTCTACCCATCCTGGGTGGAAAAAGGCTATGGATGCCGAAATTTCAGCACTTGAAGTGAATCACACTTGGGATGTTGTGCCCTTACCACCAGGGAAAAAGGCTTTACCCTGTAAATGGGTGTACAAGGTGAAGCATAATTCAGATGGTACAATTGAAAGGCTAAAGGCTAGGTTGGTGGTGAGGGGGGATATTCAAAGAGAAGGGATAGACTATTCAGAAACCTTTTCACATGTGGTAAAAATGACTACCATCAGGTGTCTTTTGGCTGTAGCTATCAAAAAGGGGTGGAATGTGTCACAACTGGATGTCAACAATGCCTTCTTGCATGGGGATTTGCAAGAAGAAGTCTACATGAAGTTCCCAGCAGTTATGACTCCTACTCAACCTAATCATGTCTGTCTCCTAAGGAAATCACTATGTGGGTTGAAGCAAGCGTCAAGACAATGGTATGCTAGGTTAGCTGGGGCTCTTCACTACAAAGGTTACTCATGTTCTCTCAACGACTATTCATTGTTTTACAAGCAAACAGGGGGACTGATTTCCATATTAGCTGTTTATGTGGACGATATACTACTCACAGGGACTGACACCACAGAAATTGCACATATTACAACATTTCTACACACAGAATTCAAAGTAAAACATCTTGGACACATTCATCATTTTTTAGGCATGTAAGTTCTACGAGAAAAGCAAGGGTTTATCATAGGGCAAAGGCAGTTTACCTTGGAGCTTTTGCAGAATTTGATTGCACAGGGCTCGTTGTTTCTTCACCTCTTGATCCCTATTCTAAGTTGCAAGCAGATATGGGAGAGCCTTTGACTGATCCTACTATCTACCGTCATCTTGTTGGCAAGCTCAATTATTTGACCAACACTAGACCAGACCTCTGTTTTGTTGTTCTATGCTTGAGCCAGTACATGCAGCGACCCTACACCTCTCATTACTCTGCAGCTTTGCGTGTTCTACGTTATTTGCGCACTGATCCTTCTCAAAGGATTTTCCTCACTGCAGATCCCTCTTTTGATCTACTCGCATTTTGTGATGCAGACTGGCCGGCTTGTCGTGATTCTCGCCGGTCTGTCAGTGGATTTTTCATCACCCTTGGAGGAGCTCCAATTTCATGGAAATCAAAGAAGCAAGTTTCCATTTCACTCTCATCTGTTGAAGCCGAGTATCGGTCAATGAGGCGAGTCACTGCTGAAGTCACTTGGTTAGTCCGGCTTCTCTCTGATCTATCTATCACCCCGACTTTACCAGTACTTATTCACTCCGACAGTCAGGCAGCGATTCACATCGCTTGCAACCCAGTCTTCCATGAGCGTACGAAGCACGTAGAACTGGATTGCCATTTTGTCCGGCAACAATTTCTATCCGGTCTAATCACTCTGTCCTTTGTTCCATCGGAGCAACAACTCGCCGATCTCTTCACTAAACCTCTCTCTGGGGTTTCTCACAAAGCCATTTTGAACAAGTTGGGGGTTCTTCCCCTCCCCGCCAACTTGAGGGGGGATGATGAGAAGAAGAAGCCCCATGACAATGGTGCTAAAAAGCTTACTCGTTGGTCAAGATTCAGAGAAGAAGAAGAAGAAGAAGAAGACTCTCAAACAAGGTCTTAGGCAATTTCGGACTATACGAAGTAATTAGTCCCACATGTGGGTCTAATAGTGACTTCCCAACCTTGACACGTGTGAGCATCATCAACAATCAACATTTTGATCATAAACCATTGAAAGAAATAGGTAGTCCTACACTACACCTGATTATTTGCACTAGCTAGAGAATAAAAGAATAAAAGTTAGTTAGGCTTGGGGATTGAGAATTGTACAGCTGGATATGATAGATTAATTTTCTGCATTGAGCTACACGTTACTTTACATGTATAAATATAGCACACACTGAAGATGAAATATACAGAGAAAATTTTCTGCATCATCATTCTCTCATTCCTTCATAGGACTCGGCGTCTTGGCTAAGGTTTGCCCGCCGTCACCTAGGATGTCACATATACTCCTTAGGACTCAACGTTTTCCCTGAGGTTTGCCTCACTATCGGTTGCACGGGAAGTGCATCTGATACCATATATAACAAGCCAGCATAGTAGTGATATGGAATATTGGAGAATGGTAATTACTGCTATTGTGTCATAAAAATTCAAGAAGAAACAAATAAATACAGATGGTCACTTTGGTCTCCAATTGGCCGATACTGGATAACTCGGTGCGGGTAAGTATTTATCTACTATATCATAAAATTTAGCTACATGAACTCAGAAGTATCCAGTTCCATATACCAGTATCTACATCAACTGTATTAAGCACTACACGGATTACAAGCTGAATAAACAAAATCTTCAAAATAATAGATCTACTCAGTAACTGTAGAGACAAAAATTATAGAGAAATCAGTGTCCTATAGGTGTGATGTACATTGTGGAGAAATCTAGCAGATTAAAAGAAATCCATAGGGAGCTCCCAATCATCAGTGAGTTCTTTTATTTTCTTTCTTAACTTTTTTTCTGATGATTTTTTACGGCTTCGTCCATTCTGGGAAGTAGTATGCGGGTTTCTTAAGACACTGTAATCTTCCTTTTCGTCTGCAGAGTAAGCCATTTTCTGGGCATCCCAGAATCCCTGGCAAATGTCATTACGATACGATTAGAATAATATATCATTGCATGCCATCAAATAACACTTAACCCAACTGTGGCTCAACCACATGAATCTGTTTTCTAATTCAACTATGCTTAGGGTCATATCCACTGTCAGTTCTTACTTACGCGGGATTTCAGAAAAAAATAGAAAGTGTTTGGCGTGTGTGTGTGGGTGGGGGGGGGGGGGGGGGGG
>ML295470.1:32969-47525 GCA_005239495.1 Nicotiana undulata | reverse complement strand
GGGGAGGGGGGGGGGAGCACTTTTCTTGGCAAAACCCAAAGTACAGATATCCATAAGCCAGCGCAGATAGAACTTTAAAATTGATTATTGACCATAACACTCCCAGATAGAACTTTAACATCGATTATTGACCATAACACTCCCAAGTACCTTTGTAAGTCTCTGTAGGCGTGAGGCTGCAGCTTCTTGCACAACGATGGAGTCTGATAAAACGTCGATCACATCCTCAACAAACAGACAATAGGTGCTCACCTGATATAAACCAAGTGCAAGTGTCAAGAATGCAACATACTACTTTAGCTAGAATGACAAATAGGAGGACGTCAACAAGTAGCTGCACTAAGAGAAAATGCATTTGTATTAACCTACCAAGCTGGATGGTATTATGGATATTCCTAAACAATCAAGCTCAAGAGATTCCACAGCCCCCGAATTTATATTGAAGGTATAGCCACGAACCTACAGAAAAATAAAATTTATTACAGTATATACAGATACTGGAAAAAGTGAAGCAGTTTATCACCTTCCCAATATTTCGTTGACGTGGTGTTACAACGTTGTACCCCACCTGCAGAAAAGACAGATATAAAAAAACTGAAGAAAGAAGCAAAGGCCATACACTAAATATAAGAAAAGAGTAGGGGAAAGGAAAAAAATGAGAGGTGGCAATTCCATAAGCATGAAAGCACTCTCTCAAATATTCCAGCAAAACCATGAAGATTTTAGGGAGGCAGAAAGCCTGGGGAAAGATAATTTATCCGAGTTGAACTCTTTATCATTGGAGAAGTCAAAGAAGAATGACATGCACTGGAATGCCATTCTTATTAAAATTTGGCCCAGCGCCCTTTCTTTTTCATCATTTTAGGAGCAAGATCAGTTACTTTCCGGCTATGTTGCTCGGACTCGCTGAAAACGTGGCCGGATACATGTCGGATCCTCCAAAAGTAGTGCATTTTTTAAGGATCCGACACAGGTGCGGTTACATTTTGGAGAGTCCGCGCAACATAGCTTTCCGGGATCCGCACTAGACTATCCAAACAACATTAAAAGAAAGAGCAAATGTGATCATTGGTTCATATTAACGAGCTGCTTGATAATTTTCAATTAATGTAACACCGAACCTATAAATTAAAAAAATAAAAGATACATGAGTCCATTTGAAACTGAATATTAATCATTTTCTTTACATGTACAATTAGTCACCAGAACAAACTTTTGCATCTTAATCCAAGAACCGATATTCCCCTGGGCAAATTCAGCTCTAAGGTACTCCATATGTTTTCACTTCATGCCTGAACCCGATGGAGGCTCATAGCCAACTAGGATGTGAGCCAATCATGCATGGACCAGTTAATTAATAGAAAAAACTATCATAGTGTACTTGGTCAGGCAGTATCCTTTACTTGTGAATCCTTCACGCCATTCCCATTAGCAAAGAGGGATTTGTGAGGTGCTTCAATCTCAATGTTATAGATTTCACCACTAACTCTTTAGATTTGCCAGGATCAATTTTAGTCATCAGATTGAGACCAGAGTCTAAGAAATTTTCAATGGAAAAGGATGAAACTCCACAAGTAAATAACCAAATTGGTCTCTAACATTAATGATGTACTCTGATTCTCATACTTTATTTTTTTCATAATCTGTCCTCATTGGTCAAACTAGTTTTTAGATGGTCCTTGACTTTACCAGCCGTGAAATATCAGTACTGCACTTGATTTCATCGCTGGAAAAAAAAATTCTTTTGCCATTACCGCAGGTAAAAGCTGGGCAGTACTGATAACATTTTAGGGTATAGTTGGAAATTGGAAAAGAAACTAATAACCATCAAATTTTTCTTGTTATGGATTTAGTTTGAATTTCAAATACTATTCTTATGTGTCCATAAGTTGCTCTAAACTCATTGCTTTTGAGCTTGAGGGACAAAATTAATAAATAACTAAACCAAATACTATTCACATTTATAGAAAAATCAACCACATTTCGCTGCATTTGAGTTTTGGCGGACAACAATGAATGTCAAACACAAACCACTGCCTCTATATTGTTATTTACAAGTATAGCTTTCATAGCTTTTTGTTTCTTCTTGTTTTCTTTTTTTCCTTATGATATTAAGCAAAGTGACTTGAAAAGACTAAGCCGGTTATTAACAATAGAGATCAATTATTTAATTTATTCATATCCAGTTAGAAGTAAAAATCAATATTTAAAAGTCCTACAGCCAAATAAACTCTCAGTACTGAAGCTGTGTAAACTTACCAAAGTCTAACTACGAACCACTTTTTAGTTCGATAACTGCTGAAGAATTAAGGTTTTCATCACATGGAAATATAGAACAAATCTACACAATGAGTTCCGTGTTTGCATAGTTTAGCAGTTCAATGGAAAAGAGAGTTGTAGTTCACGGAGACAGTAAGAAGTTAACTGACCAGGAGCATGAATAAAAACCTTCCCCAGCTACTCTAGATATCAGTAATCTCCAAAAGGAAAGTGAGAGAACATACCAACGTCTGCAGTCCAACAAGCTTAAATTCATTTTCCATCACACTCTCATCCTCAATAAGTACAACATCTCCAACCTACAATGATCAGTGAAAACACATTGTTAATCATTGTCCAAGAGCAATTACCGAGGATCAATGCAATACAAAAATTTTGGAATCAGAAAAAGGTTGAAAGCTGAGAAAAACCCTATCTATATACCCTCTAAGCCAAACAGATTAAGGTGCGTGATTTTATCTCATTCCGAAAGAATTTCAGGATGTTTTGATGAAGTGGAGACTTTTTGAGTAGTATATCATAAAAGGAAAATCTCTTAAGCTTCTTAAAGGTAAAGAAACTCGTTCAAGTTTAGCTCCAAATAAAACACAAACAGCATAACCTATCTTCACACGTGCAATATTGCTCGACCATCGTCCCACCCATTGTCCAAGATTCCCCGCCCCTGCCCAAGTGGGAGTTCCAGCCCTGTCTCAGTTCCAGAGAGCATTTTAGAACAATGCTTTATTATTTTTCTGTTCCTTTGTGCTCGGCTTTAGTTAGCAGAATTAGGATGTGTGGAAGTCTTTTACTAGTTTGGAAATGCAACTATGAAAGGTGGTATCCTGGAACTGCAAACTCCATACCTTAAACAGACCTAATAATCAGGGGCGGAGCCAGAGTATGAAATGCGGGTTCGGCCGAACCTAGTAACTTTTGTTCAGACTCTATATTTGTCTTAAGAAATTCATCGAATGTATACAAATTATTAATTTAGAACCCAGTAACTAAAAATGATTACAATACCGAACCCACAAGTTTCAAATTTTGGCTCCGCCTCTGCTAATAATAATGATGAAATTGCATTAGCAGTAGGGAAACCAAATGCAATCAAACCTTGATATATCCTACAAATGTCAAATAAACTTTTTTTATGATGGTGGTGTCCGGGCCAGCTTCCGTGCACCCCGACTATTCCACCGGTAACTTGCTACCTTCCACCAACACCGATTCAAGGCTTATGCAGATGGAAAGAAATCACCATGCATTTATTTTTGCCTCCGCCGGGTACAAATGACAGACTAATTATCTAAGATAATACTATATTGTACTAGTTAAGAAACAATCTTAAACAGTTGAGCCACAAGCTTGAGGTAAAAATATAGGCATTGGAAAGCTACAATTTTTACGAGGTTACCTGTTTGACATCCTCCAGCAGAAACTTCTCCACTTCACCAGAAAGTAAGTTTGGCCTCACTTCAACTAGGAAAACAATCCACTGAAATTTTAATAAACAAATCAGAGGATTGCACTTGCTAATATGTTATAACCCTATACATTGCTCAGTAAATTTGAAGTATAAAAGATTTGGAATTGTACAGAATTTATGTCGACCCAAAGCTGGGAAACAAAGCCGAAGCTGAGAGCAGATCGAATGCTGATCACTTGCTTTGCAATCATATTCGACCTTTTCATCATTTGCTTCCTCCTCCGCACAATTCCGCTTTCCAGCCTGTTCAATTTAGAGTCCACATCCACAGAATCCGCTCCGTTTTCCATTAATTTACCCGTTTCCTCTGTTATTGGAGCTGTTCTGAGAGGAATTTCAGTTTCTTTCTTGTCCTTAAGCCATAAATCGTCAGAAAATTCATACCCATCGGAATTAAAGAGATTCGACTTGGGTAAGTTCCTTTTTGGTTTGAAACAGTCACTGGAAAACTGTATCCTGTTAATTCCAAGTTCTGAATTGAGAAGTAAGTGAGGAATACCATTGATGAGTAGCGTTTTGTGGGTCAGTTTGGAAGTAGTGAAACCAAATGAATGAGGAAAGAAGGTAGTAGAAAAGCAATTACACATTGCAAAAAAAATGTTGGAATTGAGGGAATTTTTCCGGCTAAAATCTGTGCCACTCGTCAGTCATGGCTATTTTTTTTCATTGTCGTCGAAGCGAGCGCGAGCTTGGAGAAAATTAGGATTATTGCCAGTTCAGTGTCTGTGACGTGTCAAATTATAATTCTTAAATTAAATTTAAAAAAAAAAATATGTTTAATATTACCACTTGTAAAATTTAATCTCTTTTAAAAGTTTGTTTTAAAAATAATCTCCTTATTACTCCCACTGTTCCGGTTTAAGTAATTTTTTCTGCTTTTCTAAATTTGATTAATTTTTGGAAGTTAAATTGGATCAGATTAATTTAATATTTTAAAGTTTAGATTTATATATTCAAAATTATATAAAAGGTACTATAAATTATAACTTTTCGTATGTCAATATAATTAAAAAATTATTAATCAAAGTTTACATACTAACTTCGAAAATGGAAAAGATTCACCTAAAACTGATGGAATACTAAACTTACCATATATATGTACTCTTCATTTGTTACGAAGCTTCATTTGGAATAGGCTATCCATGATAATTGTTTTTAAGTTGTCACATGAGTAAAACACATGGAAAAAATGCAAAAATTATTAAATTTCTCCATAAAGCTTACAAACTTAGACATTTTCTAAAAATAAAAAAAGTATCATATTTTTATTTGTCGGGCTAAAAAGAAAACAAGGAGTAGGGCTTTCTCCCAACCTAAATCAAGTCAAATTAAACAATTCATCTTTTGCGAGTAAGTTTTTCTTTGTAAGAAGAACTGATCTTAGAATAAGGTTGTATTGTGGTTCGGCCCGGGCCTAAATGGGTTAAATGGGCCGGGCCAAACGGTCACGGGCTCTGACGGGCTGGGCTCAAGTGATCCCGGGCTTAGCGGTCCTGGAGGGTGGAACTGGCCCACTGTGGGCCTACGCCCATATGGGCTCGGGCTAAGTGGGTCGGGGCCACGGGCCTAAGTGTTCCAGACTTTTTTATTTTTAAATTTTTTATTTAAGACAATTTCTTGTATATTATATTATATAATTGTGACTTAAATCTTGTAATTCAAATTTAAACTCAAAAAAGTTGTAAAGAAATATTCAAGGGAATACCTTATAATTTATATTATTAAGTCATTAACAAAAAAATACAATATTTTTCTTAGTCTTCCTCCCCCAATGTAATGAGCACAATAAGGTGCTAATACCACCATTAAAAGAAAAAAAAAATTAATAAAGATGTGCCAAAATACAAGTTACATATTAGTCTACATATTATCTCTAACAAATTTCATAAATCCTTCAAGGTTCGAAGGAATTTCCTTTGGTGGTGGCGGAAAAGAAGCTTGTTCATCACCGCTTTCGGGCGCAGTAGCATCCTCCGCAAGTTCCGCTAGCATTTCTTCATAAGTTTCGTCTATCTCTGGTTGTGATTCAGCAAGTCCAAAGTTTCTTCTTTCCGAACGGATCCAATCTTTGAAGAGTACTGATTTTTTTCAATAAATAGCGCAAATATTGTTCATATTCATGTTTATATTTATAGATATCACTCTTTACGGTTGTGCGAGACCATCCTTTATAAGTAGGATTAAAAACTCTTCTAATATAATGCACAAAGTGAGGGTTAGAAGGAAAACTATACGGTAAGCACATAACAATTACCATTTTTGCTAATTCTTCACGATCTTTATTTGGATCGTAATATAAAATGCCACCGGTAACAGTGTTAATACCCGGTTGAACTAGATTTGACCCGGTACTAGGGTTAACCTGAGTACCTACACTTGTCCCATCTTGCGCAGCTTTAATTTGAATAAATCTAGCTTTATCTTTAGGGTGTATCTTTATGTGTCTAGTCAAACTACCCGTACCGCTACGGTCTCCAGTAAATTTATGAGCCATCAAAGTCTCAAAAGTTTTACACTTAGCCTTATTTTGATCTCTTAGTAGAATAAAAAAGTGCCAAACAAGAGATGTTTCGCACCGTCTAGAAAGTTGTCTATTAAAAGTAGGGGTTACTACAGGAGGGTCTAGCAGGGCATCATTTGGATTATTATCAGTTGGATTAACTTCAACAACAGGACTAGTAGGTGTATCATCTAAACCCGGTTGCGTTTCATCTAAATCATTATTTTCCTCATCATTTTCATCGATAGTTGGATTATCATAAAGAGCATTTATATATTAATCATTTAATTGTTGACCTGGTGAAATATCATGGTAAAATTGACTATCGGTAAAGTGAAAACAAGGGTTATCACTATCAAGAATAACAGGTGGAGGAGGACGGGTAACAGGTCTGGGTCGGGGAGCCGGGGGAGGAGTAGTAAGCCATTAGATTCACCAATTTTAGATTTTCCCTTACCACCAAATATTTTTTTCCAAAGAAAAGGCCATATTAATTATAATTATACAAACTAAAACAAACAAAACTATAATATTAAAACTTAAGAGTTGGAACCAGTTTACCGAATTGACGAACAACTTCTTGAAAATTATATATCTTTAAAGACCTGAAGACTTGAATACTTCAATTCACCAACTTTACAATTTTTCACAAATTGCAATAATAAAGTAAGCAATTATAGAAGAAAATTAGAGAGAGATTGATGATTTTGTGAGTAAAAATGAAAGAAGAAGGGGGTATTTATATTTGATAATAGGGAAAAGTATAATTATAAAAAGTTTGGGGGGCAAATGGCTATTTTTTAAAATGCCAAACGGCTAAATTGACAGGCCAACGACTAATTTTTAAACTGCCAACCGTTGGCCAATTCAATATTTTTTTTTAAAAATAGTCGTTGGGCCCGGTTGAACCGGCCCAGGCCCGCCAACCAATCCCGGACTAAACGGTCCCGGGCTCGCGGTCTCTCCATGCTAAACCGGTCCACAGTGGACTCCTACGACCGCTGGACCCCGACCATACGGGCCAGCCCGTTTAACCCAAAACCCATGTGAACTCGCGGGCCTGGGTCGGTCTCAGGCTGTGCCGGCCACAGTACAGCCTTTTCTTAGAACTTCTAAGAGTGAAAATTTACGTTTACTTTCCCGACTACAATTTCAAGCAAAGTGTATGCCAAGTCCCCATCTTAAGCAATAGTTGGTACTAACCTAATTAGTAACTACACTATATTTCTTGGGCTAAAAGGAAAAGAGAAAAAAAGAAGAAGGAAAAAGGCGGACACAATAGCCAAATCTATAATTGCTAATTGAAAAATAGTCACAATTTAAAAAATAATTGAAATTTAGTCATTTTTCATGCAAATATTAAATCTGAACAAAAATATCCATAAAAATTCAGAAAAATTCCAGCATAATATATTAGAGTTCGAGGTTCCAACATAATATTCTGAAATTTCATAATATGCTGGAGTTCCAACATAATATACTGTAAGATTAAACCCACGAGATCTATAATCCAATTTATTATGCTGGAACTTCTCGTATGCTGGAGTTCCTACATAGTATGCTATACTTTTTACGCAAAAGCTTTATAATCAAGCATATTATGTTGTAACTAAAAAAAATTCGAAGAAAAGGTGAAAATTTGTTTATGTCCAAACGGGCTCCAAGTCTAATCAAACCATTCATCCATCTACTCCCCTTACAACCGAATACAGAATAGATAATGCAAGAAAACAGTTCGCGCTTTTTTACATTGATAATCAAATCTTGGCTAGAAATTGCATTGTTGTTTTTTCATACTCCACACAACCATGGCCAAAAAGGATAAACCTAGGATTGCCACGTGGACAAAATACTACCTCTGCTGACACTATACTGAGGGGACACACTGAAAAAAAAAAGACAGACACACCCTTATTCATTCATGGCGTCTCTGCTTTCTCCTGCTGCTGCAACAATTTGTTTCTCACCACTGAAACCCATTTCAAAAAGCTATTATTTTTGGTCTTGTACCAACCATTGCAAAAGAAATAATACCATTACTTGCAATTCTTTTGTTAATGACATTTCTAATAATTTAGACCATTCTTTATCTCAATTCCCAATTTTCCAATCTGGGTATACCCAGTTTCAAAAAGTTACTGGTGAATTACCTGAAGAGCAAAAGTGGGGGCTGTTAGTTTTTGCTGGGCTTACTTGGATTTATTTAACTGCTAGACCAGGAGTTTTAATTGGTGCAATTGATGCTTATATTTTAGCACCTATTCAGTTAGGGTTGGATAGTTTGAGTGGGAAAAGGAATTTTAAAATGAGTGATTTTTTGGTTGGGGAAAGATTGGGAGAGGGTTCATTTGGGATTGTTTATTCTGGGGTTATTGTTCCCAAAAATGTAAATTTGGATGAAATTGTTAGGAAAAAAGGATCATCTGTAAAATCACTTATCACTGACTCAAGGTTCAAGGATAAGGTCATTCTTAAGCAGGTAATGAGATGATTTATCCTTTAACATTCTCCATTTATGAGCAATACTTAACCCTGATTTACTGCTTAAGTATCATCACTTGTATAATATACTTGTTAAATAAATATTTCCTTCTCCCTCTGTTTCATTATATATGTTCACGTTTGATTGGGTACATAATTAAAGAAAGAAAGAAAGAAAGAAAGACTCTAGGCAGATACCAGAATACATTTAGTTGTTTGGTACGCAGACTAAATTATCCCGAGATTATAATCCCAGAACTAATTTATACCACATATGGGATAAAATAATTCCACATTTGACGGGATACGGTAGGATAAGATGGGATATCTTGGATTAAGTTTGGGATTAAATTTATATCGCCAACCAAACACAGTACAATTTAATCCCGCATCTTATCCCACCTTATCCCTCATACCAAAACTTGTGGTTTTATATATGTTACGACATTTCTTTAGCTATAAAAACATGTCATTAGGGTTAAATGAGAAGATTCAAGTTAAAGACTTTTCAAGTATATAACGACGAGACCTCATGTTCAAATCTCGGAGGCAACTATACTAGGTGATTTCTTCCCCTATATCCGAGCCTTGGTGGACAAAGTTACCTGATACCCGTGGTGGTGGGAGGTAGCAGGTATCCCGTTGAATTAGTTGAGGTGCGCACAAGCTAGCCCGGCCCGGGCATCACGGTTATGAAAAAAAAGAGTTTTCAAGTATAGAAAAGTGTCACTTTTTTGGGAATGGATTAAAAAGGGAAGTGTCGTAAAATGGAATGGACAGTAGCTATTTTCTGCACTTATACTGACTAACCTTAAACTTATCAAGGTTCTAAGCTGTGAGTTCTTTGCAAATATTTTAGGCTTGATTATGATTATGTTTTCCACATCCTAATGATCTAAGATTATTTCCTTCCATAGATTTTGATTAGACTATTGTGTCTTCAATATACTTTTAATCTGGATTGTGTCCTCAGCTCCTCTTATTTGTCTCAACTAAATAGTTATGTTTAAAAACCCTGTCATCATTCTCGGCTCTTGAACTATTTCTCTTTTGCATTTGCTTTATATCTGGCATCTTTAATACTGTTCCTTCTCTAGCTACAGTTTAGTTTGTTTTTCAATTTATAGGTTAAGATTGGTGTTCAAGGTGCTGCAGAGTGCGGTGAATTTGAAGAGTGGTTCAATTATAGACTATCAAGAGCAGCTCCTGAGACGTGTGCAGAGTTTCTTGGTAGCTTTGTTGCTGAAAAAACTAACTCACGATATACTAAGGGTGAGAAATGGCTTGTCTGGAAATTTGAGGTAATTGGGCCATTTAAAGTACTTTCTCCACCGAAATTCCTTTTCTTTATAACTATTCATGACCTTTTGTGTCTTTAAAGTCAAATACAAGTCCATCTGTCACTTTGTATTCACCTAAGTGGACTAGCCGCATCAACGTATATTGTTCAGCATCAGTAGAAATACATTACATTGATTTCCCAGGAAAAGAAGAAAAGGAATCGAGGGTGTGTTGGGGGGAGGAGCTGAGACCTATTTCTCCATGTTCTGACGTTTGAATCTTCAGAAGTTTAAAAATGCAATGTTCCGTTAAACCTCGCAAATGGTTTATAAGAATAGGAGCTTAAGTATTCAACTCTTAGCAAGAATGTTAGGGCTAAGATTTTAGGTAAATACCAGTTGCAATTATCAGTTACCATATCCACTTTTTTCCATACTGTTGGAAATTTTCTATGATTAAATTTTAGAATTATTTGCCATATTGATGTTTAGTTGAATTGCATCAAAACTTGTTAGATGGAAGCTGCATCCATAATGTAGGAGCTTTATGTGACAGGGAAATCGGGACCTAGCTGATTACCTGCAGGACCGCGGCTTCCCCTTGAACATGGAATCTATCATGTTTGGTCGTGTCTTAGAAGGATTGGACTCAATTAAACGGAATGCACTAATTATCAAACAAATCATGCGTCAGATTATTACTTCCCTTAAGAAAATCCATGACACGGGTATAGTCCATAGAGATGTAAAGCCGTCCAACTTAGTGGTCACGAAAAAGGGACAAATCAAGCTGATAGATTTCGGCGCAGCAACTGATCTTCGGATTGGAAAAAATTATGTGCCTGACCGGGGGTTACTCGATCCTGATTATTGTCCACCTGAACTCTACGTAATGCCAGAAGAAACTCCAAAACCACCACCAGAGCCAGTTGCTGCACTTCTTTCCCCAGTTTTATGGCAGGTATCATTCTAATACATGGATTTATATTGCTTGTCACTTCGTTGTAAGCCTGACATAGAAAATGATTCTATATGTTGTTGGAAAGATATTAGAGATGGAAGCTAAGGTCTGTTCAGAAGAACACTTAATAATAAATAAGATGCAGCAATTAATGGTAAAAGAATATAGAGTTTTGGATGTAAAAAACCCGGTTCAGGGTATGCTATGGAAGGCGCTGACTTCAGAGTAGATTTTCATCGCTATCCAGGTGCAAATAGAAAAATGACGTCATGAACCACTCAGGAATCTTCTAATGTGCACTCAAATAGAAATTCCGCAGAACTCTTAAATCTCTCAACTGCTTCTGTAGGAATTTGGAGTGAACTGATACGATTACAACACTTTGGTAGGAAATGAAATGAGAGAGTTAAAGGGTGCAGAAATTCAAGTCATATGGATAGGTATTTATAGAGATTCAACAAGTAACTAACATATCTTTTCAAGAATAGATATACACTTTAAAGATTGGATAACACCTTTTCACGAAGAATTAGTGTATCCTTTAAAGAATTTTAACACCTTTTCACATAATATTGTATCTTGTCCAAAAAGGAACATTTTAATTTTGAATCGCTCTAAATAAATTCCAACATATGTATGTAATACCAAAGGGTAAAAAAAATGATTAAAGTTGTAAAACATGGGTCAACTCCATTACCACACTAAACTTTTAGTCTTTTAGAAAAAAATCTGACCATGATGTTATTGCCGAGTTCATGTTTTATAAGTACTTAGCATGAAAACTCTTGTTATTGCAGCTAAACAGTCCCGACCTCTTTGACACATATTCTGCTGGAATAGTGCTTCTGCAAATGGCAGTACCAAACTTAAGGTCTACAGCAGGCTTAAAAAACTTCAATAGGGAACTACAGGTCGTTGGATATGACTTGAATAAATGGAGAGAAAAGACTAGGACGAGGCCTGATCTCAGTATTCTTGATCTTGACTCTGGTAGAGGGTGGGATTTGGCTACGAAACTTATTTCAGAGAGAGGTGGACGTTTATCTGCTGCTGCAGCTCTTAGACATCCTTATTTCCTTCTAGGTGGTGACCAAGCTGCTGCAGTTCTCTCAAAATTAAGCTTCACAAAATAGTACCGCGACTTTGTGATGAAATTTCGACATGCATTTTGTGCTTGATGCTCGTTTTCCTCCTTGTTCTGCCAATACTCTTTTTGGTCGGGACTTCTTGTTGGTATTTTGAGTTGTTGACGCTGCATTCTTGCACTGCATGTGTTTGTCAATCAATACACTAGATGGCTGCACAGGTTCAAGTTTCTTTTGCTGATAAACAGCTGCAATAGAGTCATGAAGTGGTTCCAGAGCCGAAAATAAGGAGAAGATGCTGAACAGCTTGGTTTTGCATATATTTATAAGTTCATTCAAGAAGGAAATTTGTAGTTTATACATATTGGTAAGGTAAAGAAAATCATACTACATTTATTTTCTTCCTGTTTTAAATAATTGGAAATAGTTTCACAAGAGGAACATTCACCTTGTAGGCAGTTGTAGCAATCAAGTTCTTTTCCCTGCACAATAACTAAGAAATTTATGAGCTAAAACAGCTTCAAAGATAACCATTTTTGCAGAGCTGCAAGCTATTATACGTGTCTTTGATTCATGATCTTTGACAAGGTGGGTTGCTTTGATGGTAAGCATCCTCCACTTCCAACCAAGAGGTTGTGAGTTCGAGTCACCCCAAGAGCAAGGTGGGAAGTTCTTGGAGGGAAGGATGCCGAGTTTCTATTGGTAACACCTCTCTACCCCAGGGTAGGGGTAAGGTTTTCATACACACTACCCTCCCCAGACCCCACTAGTGGAATTATACTGGGTTGTTGTTGTTGTTTGATTCATCATCTTTGTAAACAAATAACAGGACCAGCAACTGGATGGCATATTGTATATGAATTTTTGCATGTATTTCTTATACAGTTTATTTTCTTTTAGGCTGTTGCAGTCCAGTCCTTGTGCAGTCACTTCTGCATACTGAACAAAGCTTTACAACTTGTTTGGGAGGGTTGTTAATTACCTATTGTATTGTATCGTATTTTACTTTAAATATGATGTTTGTTTTAATTGTTATTTAAATTTTATTATATTGTATCATTAAATCTGTCGTTACGTAACGATGAAATGTGCCACTTTATGTAACGGCCAATTTGGTGTGGTTGCGTCGTTACCTTGTCCCTTTCTCTCATTTCGCCCTTCATTATTATTAAATAGTTTATTTTATCATTTGCCATACCTTTAGATATAAATTTTTTACACCGTATCATAATTTTGCTTTATGATATTGCAAGTTTATTCTTTATATGATGGTGCGTCGTATCATGAAACACCGACAATGATGCAATTTATCCAAATATTGTATTCATCAAACGATACAGACCAATACAATACAATACAATATGATACATTAAGAATCGATATGTAACAACCATCCAAACAAGCTTAAGGGGGTTTTCATTTACTCATACTAAAGTCAAAGAGTAACTAAATAGTCTAATTTAAAAGAGTTAGATTTGAATTTGATCAATGATTACGTTTAAATCAACTATAAATAACATGGTTTATTAGGTATTAAGCTAACAAACATGGCACTAATGTAAATTTAACTTGAGAATAAGTACAAAAAAAAAACATATTCTAAAGTATTATTTTAATTTTAGAATTAAAGTTTGTAAAGATATGACACCCATGTCAAACTCAATCCCAAAAGTTAGGTCACGAGGGGAGGATTGCCCAAATTCATATAACAAGACCATCGATCCATTTTTCAAACCAATGTGAGACTATAACCTACTCTAACAAAGTTTTGAATAAATAAATATATAATACTTCCTCCGGTCCAAAATAAGGATTTTTTACATGTTTTGACGCAGATTAAAAAATTCATCTTTTAGCATTAATTGGTAATAAAATTGACCATATTAACCTTTATTATCCCATATAAATACTCATAACACATACTCCAACACTATTTACTCCAAGGACAATGTAGGAAAACTAATTAATTCAATCTTGAAAATCGAAAAAATTACTTATTTTGGATCGCAAGAAAAAAATCAGAAAATCACTTATTTTGGACCGGAGGGAGCATAAATTAGATCTTATGCTCGAATTAGATTTCAAATAAATTTGACCAAATATACCGATTTTTTGTTTTTAGGAAAACTAAGCACCTCCGATTTTCTTCTTTAGTCAAACAACTATAAAAGTCGTATTGCGGGAAAACATTTATACGACTTCTTCCCCGCATACTCATAGCCTTAATCATTTTTCTCTGCCTTAGAATCAAAGAAATCAGTATCTTTCTATTGGTTAGGTTCTAAAGTATGGTGAAATGTTCATGTTTCATACGATATAGTAATTCAGTGATAATTGTCTCACGATGCTATACTGTCAGTGGAGAGAGTATGACATATCAAAATGATTTCAAGTCGGTAGTGGGAATTAGATGACTCTTAGATTGGCTTCTAAGATAAGTTAAATCATTAAAAAGCCATATAGTCCTAGTGATTACCCACCAAGTTACCCCCCCCCCCCCC
>ML295470.1:5246-32899 GCA_005239495.1 Nicotiana undulata | reverse complement strand
TTCCCCCCCCCCCCCCAAACCCCTCAAACTTTGCTTTGTAATTTTGGCCTCAGCACCTATAAGTGATCAAATCTATCAAAATCAAACAAGCATTTTTTATTTGAAGCGTTTCTGAAACCATGGCAGCCGCCGGGCTGTTACTCTGCTATTTCATCCTCTCTGCTGGATTCCATTTAATATACACTGTCACTGACCCCAGAGATGGTAACAACTTCAGCTTTTCTCATTCAAAATTTAACTGTGTATTTGAGTTAATGTGCGTAGGCATTTATTTAACTAAGCAAGTTTTATTATGTTTAATAGGCCTATAGAAAAAGGACTTTTTTTTTGTAGCAGTATTCTTGTTTTTTCGTCATGGTGTTAAGGGACTGTTCTGTAAATCAGAAATGTTCATACAGTTCTACCTGTCATTTCAATAGAAAATGGCAGCTCGGTGCACTAAGCTCCTGCTATGCGAGGGTCCGGGGATGGGCCGGACCACAATGGTCAATTGTATGCAGCCTTACCTTATATTCTGCAAGATGTTGTTTCCACTGCTTGAACTCGTGACCAGAGGCGGACCCATGTGTATGATAAGGAGTCACCGGACCCCGTGGACTTCGGCCGAAATTCTGTATATATATACATATATACCTTGAAAATGGTTAATTTAAAGCATTTGACATCCTGAACACTAAAAGCATTTCGGGGCACTGGTTGAGCAGAATAATGTGCCCCCGTCGCCTAAAAATTCTGGGCCCGCCTTTGCTCGTGACCTCCTGGTCAAATAGCAGCAACTTTAGCTAGTTACGCCAAAGCTGACCTTCCTACCTGTTATTTCAATCTTCAACTATATACTAACGCGTCATCTCGAAAATGAAAATGATAAACAAACTATAAGTTTCATACAAGTTCATGAAGATATATATACAATGCTGTAACAGCAAGTTTTCGACTTGTATTCAATTTACTACTTCTAAAAATATAATGTTAACATATAGAGTCTAGGAATTTAAATTTGATGGGTTTAACTTATGAGATTCTTTACCTGAACACATTGTATTTTATTTTTTAAATTATGAGTTCAACAAATGGTAAAATTGTATTGTTTTTCTTTACTTATATATTCATGCTTCGTGTTGAAATACTAGTTCAGTTGAACCCATGAAGAAAGTCTGCATCCGCCTGTGCTAACATGAATAATTTCAAAATTTGGTTGAGTGCAGTTGCAATACTTCGATCTCTGAAAGACCAGTGGGAAAATACACCGCCTAGTTGGCAGAAGAGCGATGATCCTTGTGGAACATCCTGGGAAGGTGTAACCTGCAACAACTCAAGGGTAACTGCATTGTGAGTATACTATTCTCTTTGATTGTTATCATCCAACATTTAGTCTTTAAAATTGTTGTTTCACCATCCAATCACTTCTTAATCATTGATTGTATTTGTTAATTTCAGGGGATTATCAACGATGGGGCTGAGAGGAAAATTAAGTGGTGACATTGGAGGACTCACTGAATTAATTTCCTTGTGAGTTGGTTTTCAGATCTAAAACTCCTGTTGAATATTAGCAGCTATGTTGCGCGGAGTCTCCACAACAGTTGCCGCACCCGTGTCGGATCCTCCAAAAATATACTAGTTTTAGAGGATCCGACATGCACCCATCGATATTTTCGGAGATTCCGAGCAACATAAATTAGCAGAGGCCAATAGCTTGTATTTGTCATCATAATTTGTTGGCTTCAGTTTCTAAACTTGCATTTTCCAGAGACTTGTCATTCAATCGAGGACTTACAGGTTCCCTCTCTCCGCGCATAGGAGATCTGCAGAAACTAAACATATTGTAAGATTATTAAAACTTGATGGTTTTTTATTTTAATTTTCATATAGCCGATCTAACTTGCTTGGCATTGAGGCATAATTGTTGTTCTCTATTCAACGTGTTGGCCTTCCTCCGAAACATACATAACATACATATACATAAATGTCTCTATTTACATTTCAGAATCCTCGCTGGCTGTAGCTTCAGCGGCAGTATACCAAGGGAATTGGGAAAACTAGCAGAGTTATCTTTTCTGTAAGATTTTCTGAGCCATATTAACTTATGATTGTTGTAGGTATATCATCAATTTCATTTAGTTCCTTATCAATTTCTTTGATAGAGCACTTAACTCAAATAATTTCACTGGCGAGATACCACGAACTCTTGGCAATCTGGCAAAACTCTATTGGCTTGATCTAGCAGATAATCAGTTAAAAGGACCAATTCCTGTTTCAACCTCTTCAGGTCCGGGGTTGGACCTTTTAAAAAAGGCAAAGCACTTGTGAGTAAACTTTATTTATCCAAATTACGTGCCATTCTTGAGATAGGATATATATCTTTTATGGTCTAACTTCTATGTTATTGCAGCCATTTTAACAAAAATCAACTTTCAGGCTCCATTCCGGACAATCTTTTTAGCGGTGACATGGTGCTAATACATGTGTAAGTCAAAAAACTAACAAAACTATTTGCGTTATTCTCCCCTTGCCTCCTCATTCTTTGCATTTCTAAAATGGCAGATTATTTGATGGAAATCAATTTAGTGGGAGCATTCCATTAACATTAGGACTCGTTCAGACGCTTGAGGTTCTGTGAGTAAAATCGACAATCTTTCGTTACCCTACCTTTCGAATTCCTCGCCTTTTTGTTTTGGATTATATGCTAGTACTCTTTATCTTTAGTTGGTATTCATGTGACTTCACATATACAGTCGGCTTGATAGAAATACCTTAAATGGTAGTGTCCCATCAAACCTGAACAATCTCACAAGCGTCGTAGAGTTGTAAGTATACTTTTCCCCATAGTCGCTCATTCAATTCTCTGCTTGAAACTAATAATTGGTAGACTGAAGTGGTTCTTTGTGCTCTTATTTTTCTGCTTTTAGGAATTTAGCACACAACGAACTGTCGGGCCGACTACCAGATTTAAGTGGAATGAATTCCCTTAATTATCTGTAAGGCTAGCATGAGAATAAGCAGAATCCTAATGTAGCAAGTTGTTTCTCTATGATAAAGTGATACATCATATTCTTTCTATTCCAGGGACTTGAGCAACAACTCGTTCCATCAATCGGAGGCGCCAGTATGGTTCTCGACTTTACAGTCTCTCACCACTCTGTGAGTATTAATCAGTTATATGAATGCAACTATGAATTTCCACAATTATGGAAAATCTAAGTCGGAGCGTTGTCTGGTGTGCTGCTCAGAGTCATTGAATATGGCTCACTCCAGGGATCAGTGCCCCAGAAGCTTTTCACTTTACCGCAATTACAACAAGTGTGAGTTTCATCATCCTAACTGAATATTCCATGTCTACCACCCACGACGAAGAGTTAGAGATGATCTTAAATAACTTTTGCAGGAAACTGAGGAACAATGCATTTAATGACACATTGAACATGGGTGGGACCATTGGCAGGCAACTCACACTTGTTGATTTACAGAATAACGCGATTTCCTCTATAACACTTGGCTCCGGATACAAAAATACATTGATGTAAGATAGCTCATGACTCCTTTTTTGCCTGTTATATTATGTTGTTTTCTCTCTCTCTGATTACTTTGTGGTTGTACTCAGACTGATCGGAAACCCTGTCTGCGACACGGCCCTTGGAAACACAAATTACTGCCAGCTTCAGCAGCAATCTGCGAAACCTTATTCTACTAGCCTAGCTAACTGTGGAAGCAAATCATGTCCTGCCGAACAGAAAGTTAGCCCGCAAAGTTGTGATTGTGCTTATCCGTACGAGGGAACGTTCTACTTTAGAGGACCATCTTTTAGGGAGTTGTCCAATGCTAATACGTTCCATTCGCTTGAAATGAGCTTGTGGGTGAAGTTAGATCTCACGCCTGGTTCAGTTTCTCTACAGAATCCTTTCTTCAATATTGATGATTATCTTCAGGTGCAGTTAGGATTATTTCCACCAACAGGAAAGTTTTTTAATCGGTCAGAGATTGAGAGGATTGGATTTGCTTTGAGTAATCAGACTTATAAGCCACCACCAGAATTTGGACCTTACTATTTTATAGCATCTCCTTACACTTTCCAAGGTATATTAATCACTTAGGTTTCTACAACCGTAACTTCTAATAGAAGTACTAACTTGAACTCTAACTGTTTCAGCCGAACGTGGAGAAACTTCTATTAGTTCGAGACAAATTATTGGAATAGCTGTTGGGTGTACCGTCCTGGTCCTCTTGCTTGCCGGTCTTGCAATATATGCTATTAAGCAAAAAAAACTTGCTGAAAAAGCTATTGGATTGAGTAAACCATTTGGTAATATCATTTTCTACAGACAAAAAAGATATGAGTTATATAAGTCCATTGCCCAGCATGCACATAGGATTGAACTAAAAGGTTTGATTACTTTGATCTTTTCTGGCCAGGATCGTGGGCTCCAAGTGGGAACGATAGTGAAAGTGCACCACAACTAAAGGGAGCCAGATGGTTTTCTTATGACGAACTCAAGAAATGCACGGGTAACTTTTCAGCGAGAAATGAGATTGGTTCTGGTGGCTATGGGAAGGTTTGCTATCAAAATCCTCTGTATATCCATACTAAAGGGATAAACTCTTATTCAGCTACGTTCTTGTTTGCTTGTATTCTGTTTCGTAGGTATACAAAGGAATGCTCTCAAGTGGGCAATTAATTGCTATCAAAAGGGCTCAACATGGATCCATGCAGGGTGGACTAGAGTTCAAGACCGAAATTGAGTTGCTTTCACGGGTTCATCACAAAAACCTCGTTGGTCTGGTCGGATTTTGTTTTGAGCAAGGCGAACAAATACTGGTATATGAGTATATTTCAAATGGTACACTTAGGGAGAATTTATCAGGTAAGCTATATCCCCCTATACATTAAAGATTACTTCCTATTGATATCGAGTAATTTAAATCACACCACGTCAAAATTTTGATTATGTTCTACAGGGAAAACAGGCATTTATCTAGATTGGAAGAGGAGACTTCGCGTCGCGCTTGGTTCAGCCAGAGGATTAGCTTATCTGCATGAGCTTGCCAATCCTCCTATAATTCACAGAGATGTGAAATCGACTAATATTTTATTGGATCAGAATTTAACAGCAAAGGTAGCAGATTTTGGCTTGTCCAAACTTGTGTCAGATAGCTCAAAGGGTCATGTTTCGACTCAAGTTAAAGGCACATTGGTAAGTACCACAACCTTCTTAATTCTTTCATCCTTCATATATGTATCCAGAAAATGATTTGCACAGCCACCAGCTAGCGTAGGTAAAAGAGAAGAGGGGCGGCAGGAATAACAAGATATCTAGTTTTAAGAACACATCATAAAGTTGAAACATTTCCAATATACAAGAATAATATTCAAACATCTGCACAAGATAAAATAGCATCAGATTTCCAAAATGTAAAGGAATGAACAAATTATAATGGTTAAATGACTTGTCCTAGACGTTATTATTTCTGTCTCTGAGCAGAGGCGGACCCAGGATTTTTATGCGACGGGGCACAAAATTCTGCTCAACCAGTGCCCCTAAAGGCTTTTAATGTTCAGGGCGCCAAGTGCTTTAAATTAACCATTTTCAAGGTATATACATATACATATACAAGATTTCTGCCGAAGCTTATGGGGCCCGGTGACCCCTCACTATAAACATAGGTCCGCCTCTGCCTCTGAGTATGGATATATGCTTCGTTTGGCCTTTTGGCACGTGAAACATGATACATTTGTTTCCTTATTGGTGTTTCCACATGATACATTTGTTTCCTTATTGGTGTTTCCACATGATACATTTGTTTCCTTATTGGTGTTTCCACATGATACATTTTATTTGGAGTGAATTTAAGACCTGATTACATTGCAGGGTTATCTAGATCCTGAATACTATTTGACTCAACAATTAACCGAGAAAAGTGATGTGTATAGCTTTGGAGTTGTAATGCTAGAAATGATAACTGCAAAGCAACCAATAGAGAAGGGAAAATATGTCGTTCGAGAGGTGAGAGCAGCTATTAATAAGAACGATGACGAGCATTATGGCTTGATTGATATGATCGATCCGGTCATTAGAAGCGCGCCAAATTTAATCGCGTTTACAAAGTTCGTGGATCTGGCAATGCAATGTGTTGAAGAGTCTGCTGCTGATCGTCCAACGATGAGTGAAGTGGTAAAAATGCTTGAAACTATTCTACAAAATGATGGTCTGGAAACAAATTCGACGTCAGCATCATCTTCAATCACAGATTTTGGGACAGCAATTGCTGCTTCTCGACATCCTTATAATAAGGATGCTCTACAGAGAAAGGAAATAAGTGATACTCATGCTTTTGATTACAGTGGTGGTTATACTATTTCAAGAAATGTGGAACCAAAATAGGGACAACCAAAAAAGGACTTGTCTTTGCTAATTCTCATTCTTTAATTTATTATTCTCTATAGTAAAATTGGTGAAAGGGATTAGAGAATTAGTTGTTGCATGGTACCTATATTGGCTAGAATATTTCGTGACACGTGAACGTGATCAACGTATGGAATCAAGATCGAAGTTAAGATTTTATCATCAAGGCTTACAATTTAGTGATACTGGTGAGAGCCTCGCATATAATAGGTGTGAGTTCGATTTTTACTGTCCCCATTCCCTTATCAATGTAATAGAGAAAAAGTTAAAAAGAGGAAAAAAATCAGATGCTCATAAAAGTTTACATGGACCTTTGTATGATTCCATGTGTCAATGTTTCATGATTCTAATTTTCTTCTTATTTTGGTATTGTGTCTCCTGACTAATAGGGCATCTAGTGCAAATCATATATGATAATAATAAAATATAACAAAATAAGCAAATAATTGTTTGTGGCACATTTGTCTTTTTGAATTCTTGCTTTGACCATTGAACTTCAATTGTAGCATTCATATAGAGTTGGCACATTTCAGCAAAGCATGAGCAAGCTGTTAAAAATGGAAATCAAACTGTAATTATTTAGAGATAGAGAGACAAAAACAACAACATAGAGAAAACTATAACAGTTTTTGGCTGAATAGATCGATGACCCCTTAAAATTATCAGTATGTTTTATTCGAAAAAGGGCCAAAACTGCTCCTAGATTGTTCGATTTGGTATAAAATGTCCCTATCATTATTTTAGTGGTTCAATAATGCCTTTATTACTAACGGATTTGCGTGAAAAATAAGAAAATTTAATTAACATCCACGTGTCAAGTCCCATTGGCTAAATATAAATCCTTACTAAACTTTAAGAAAAACCACCATAACCTATGTTTTGATTGGCCGCACCGATTTTAAACCTGTAATTTAAATCTTTTATTCTTAAAAGACAAATGTAACTTATTCTTCTTCCTCTTTTAATTAAGTTCTACAAATGGGAGAATTTGTGTCACCACAACAAGAAGAAAAGTAACCGCTTACATCTTGTTTGGATGGTTGTTACGTATTGTATTGTATCGTATCGTTAAATCCGTCGTTACGTAACGATGAAATGCGCCACTTTATGGAACAACCGACTTGGTGTAGTTGCGTCGTTATCTTATCTTTTTCTCTCATCTCACCCTTCACTATGTTGCGTTTTTATCAAGGGTGTGAATGGGAAATGGAAGAGGCACATCTTGGATTGCACCTCTTCATCTCACCCCTTCATTGTCTGTAGATTAGAAAATCTGAAATTATCTCCTCATCTTTTTACTTTGTTGCATTATTTCCTAAATAAACATAAGTGTTTTGCTAAGTTTGTTGAGTTCGCTGAAGTCTGTGATTTGAAGTGCCGCTATCACAGAATAGTTACTTCGTTTGATCCTGAGAGGAATTAATCCGTATACCTTGGGCAACAGTGAGGGGATTAAATTCCTTAAGGAATACACTGTGAATTCAATGGACTCAGAATTATGTTTTCCGTTTTGTTTATTAAATGCATGTTTCTCTGCTTTTATGATTTTCTGATTTTGAACACAGCAATACCAACAATGAATTTAACCGAATTGTTGTTGAGATTTCTTTTTTCTGGGTTTGCCTGGTACTCTCGTAAGGGAAAAGAAGGGGGAAATGTAGTACAGTAGAAGCGAAATGGATGAATTCTTGGTTCTCAAATTTTCTCACCAGTCCACCAGTATGCCTTTAATGTACAAAGACAATGTGTTCAAACGATATGCAAGAAATCTTTTAATGGCCAAAGACAATGTGTTCAAACGATTTGCAAGAAATCTTCGAACAGTCATTACCAATTACAAACTGGTACATGAATCTGGTCTTTGTGGGACTAACTTCATGTCTTCATCAGAAACTGATAATTGTGCCGGGTTATGCTTTCTTTACTTTACTCATAATTTTTTTTATTCCGTGCGATTCACGAAATCAGTTTCTAAAAATGTTGGGATAGATAATTATTTTATGATGATCTCAAAATATATTCTATTTGCGTTCCATAAAATATATTAGTTGGTATATAACTTTGATAGCATGCTTTGAATATGTGAAAAATTATTTTTCAAAGTTGTAATATATGAATGAGGCTTACATTAATACCTGATTTTTTTTTGAGATCATGAAGATGTATGTATATATGTTTGGATCAATAAATATATACATATGTTGGTTTGGTAAGAATAATATATTAAACGGTTGAAACTGTTTAAAGTGTTATAATGGTTTAGTTGGAAAATCATTTGGAAAGGGAATTAAAATTCTCGTGATTTTCTATACCCGTTATGGAAAATAAAATCTTCGTGATTTTCTACTCTTGCTTCGAGATCAAAATCTACGTGATTTTTTTTCTCGTTCATGGAGATTAAAGTCTTCATGACTTTCTACTCTTATGTCGGAAATTAAAGTCTAAGTGACTTTGTACTCGTTCTAGAGATTAAAATTTTAGTGATTTTTTACTCGAATTTATTATTCGATGGAAGATTAAAAACTTCATTGTTTATTAAATTTGATTGTGTCACATATTACTCGGTTTGAAGATTAAAAGCTTCACCGTTTATTAGATCCGGCATCAGGTATTACTTGGTTAGAATATTAAAAGCTTCGCCATTTATTAATTCTGATTGTGTCAGATTTGTTTGAAGATTAAAAAACTTCACCATTTATTTTGGCTCTGTCGCGACAGAAACAAGAGTTCTTATGATTAGCTCTACAAAGCAAAAGGGGTGGGGAATGTGAATCTCCTCTTGAAGAAATTTGGTTGGAATACGAAATTATTCATCAAACGACTGCCCTTAGTCACCGCAATCTAATGGAATTGCGGAAAGAAAGAATAGAGTGTTAAAGGAGACGATGAATACCTAGTTGATAGGTTCTGGTTCACCCAAAACTTGTAGAGGGGAAGCTATGCTTACAGCTAACTGAATACTCATTCGCGTTCCTCATAGCAAGACACAATTCATTCCATATAAAAAAAATGGAAAGGAAGAAAACCCAATTTGAAATATTTCCAAGTGTGGGGGTATTTGGGTAAAGTGCAAGTTCTTAAACCCAAAAGGATAAAAATCGTATTGAAAACTGTTGATTTCGTTTTCATAAGATATGCAACAAATAGAAAGGCAAATCATTTTCTTATTCATAAATAAAAAAATCCCGAAATTCATATTAATACGGTAATCGGATCAGATAATGCTGAATTCTTTGAGAATATTTATCCGTATAAAAAAGGAATGTGAGTCGTCTAGTGAAATATCTAAGCGACCTCGGGAAGAAGCAAATGGAAGTACACCTAACGAGGTGAATCCAAGACGTAGTAACCGTCAAAAGACAACTACTTCCTTTCGACAAGATTTTCTGACATTCTTATTAGAAAATGAGTTTCAAACTTTGAAAGTAGTTATGTCTTCCTCGGAAAGAAGCAGTCAATAGTGAGACAAAATCCATATAAGTAATCGTACTTGGGAATTGGTTGATCTTCCTCCAAGAAATAAACCTTTGGGTTCTAAGTAGATTTTCAAAAAGAAAATAAAAGTCGATGGCACTATTGACAAATATAAGGCAAGACTGATTGCCAAAGGATAAAGACAACGAGAAGGTCTTGATTATTTGACACATACTCACCGGTAACGAGAATTACATCTATTCAGATGGTAATAGCATTAGTCGCCGAGTATGATCTTGAAATCCATCAAATGAATGTGAAAACATCCTTCTTAAATGAAGATTTGGAGAAAGAAATTTATATGGAACAACCTAAAGGGTTTGTGGTTCCTGAAAAAGAAATGAAGGTGTGCAGATTTGTTAAGTCTCTTTTTGGACTAAAACAAGCACCCAAACAATGATATATAAAATTTGATCACACAATGGAATCAAATGGTTTTAAAGATTGATGAATAGAAGAAAAGGCACATGAAATGTGTGGAATGTGGGGGCGTTTAGCTTATGCATGACACAAGTGAATGTTAGAAGTAATGTCTAAATGATAGTATAATTTTTGAACCCCACCAATCCTTAGTGGATATTGATATGATAGTCGGTGAATTCATTACTTGTTCAGTATTAGTGATGACTGGTAATGAAACTAAAAAGACAGTTAAGGATTGATTGTGCGACTTGTGGTTGTCTAGGCATACACCAAAACTCGACGGTTCAAAAATATCAAATCTACCGATTGACCGAGTATATCTGACATAAGTTCACTACGGAAAGTTCAAAGGGAAATCTACTGGGTTAATGCATTTGAGCATTGGACCTTTGTCAGAGTTGGTGGATTTCGAGGCATTCCAATTGATGTTTAATGGCATTCAGCAGCTATCGTCCCTTCGTATATTCTGTGTGTGCGGACGTGCGAACTGGGATTCTCTGCCCTATCAACTTATGCAACTCTCTGCCCTAACAGAGATGGTAATAAAGGATTTCGGAATCGAGTCCCTTCCTAAGAACCTTCACAACCTTACTTCTCTTGAAAGTTTAGAGCTTGAGAGCTGCGAACGGCTACAACATGTGGACTTCTCAGGTGTCATGCCCAAATTACGGAGACTACATATCTTTGAATGTCCATTGTTAGAAGCTTTATCGGGTCAGGTTGTTAACCTTGTTTCTTTGAAAGAGTTCTATATATCAAACTGCAAAAAACTACAGCATCTGCCATCCGGAGATGACATGCGACGCCTCACCAAATTACGGCTCCTGGAAATTGAGGGATGCCCACAGTTAGAAGAAAGTTGCACCAATCGGAGTGGCCCAAACTCCCAGTGGTTGAAGATTTCCCATATTCCACAAATTGTCATTGATTGGAGTACTATTCAGAACTTAGGTAAGTCTCTGTTTCTCTTTCAGTTTCTGAGTCTTTATTTTTATATGTATAAACACTTCTCGTTACTTTCGCTGTACAGGATAACTGCTCCTTTCATTAGATAGTACATGATTTCGCCAAAGAAAGTTACAAAAGACTAATGTCATGAATCTTATAGCAAAGAGTGCCTCATTGGCTCTTAAAATGTCCTTAGCAGTATCTGTACATCTTAACAGGTTTGGCTTTATCCTAAAATTCTTTTTTTTTTTTTTTTGTGGTTACTTGTAATTAGCTTCTTCACCATTCTGCAAGAATGAGGTGTGTGCCAAAACTGACCTTTTATTGTTTCCTATGTTTCAGATTCATGGATGACATTGGCGCGGACCTTGTTGAAATGGTAGACTGGAAAAGACCATTTATTCTAAACTTAAATGAACTGCCAGTGTTGAATACCATTCAAAGAAAGAGGGAAGAATTGCAACTTATGCTATGAAAATTTAAGGTGGTCGAGTGTGAACTCGCTACGAAAAGAGTGGCAAAATTTGGAGTTAGTTTTTCCCTTTTTAGAGGTGCCATTGTATCGAGTATTGACCTAGTCTGGATAAAGCTTTTCATACAAGTTATCCATTGGTTTTATGATGTAGATGACCTGCTAAGGAGAAAACATAGACAATAATTGGAATATATTCCTTTTGCTATCGTTATGCCTGTCACGTTGAATCTTTTAAAGTAATGCTAGTTCAAAATTGTCTTTTACTTGAATTTATCATATTGGTGAAATCGTTTTTTAATCATATTGTGAAGAGGTGTACTAAGATAAGGGAAGTTAATGGAGTAACTATAAACTGATTAAACTTGAAGAGTTAAGAGCTGAGACCAAAATATCACGGTAATGCGTGAAATACAACATTCACAAACGTGTCATAGAGACTAAAAAGCAAAAAGAAAAGAAAGAATAATTACCTTTATATGTACATAGCTATGTTGTTCGGACTTTTCTAAAATATCTTTGAAAAGTCCGAGCAATTAAAAGACAAAAAGTTACCCCCAAATTACTTCCCCATTGTTCTTTACCCATTTCACTCTGTACAAAACGATCACAGTAATCCTGCAGCTCCTTCTTTTGCTAAGATGGTGGCTGCTTGATTCTGTTCACGGTCTGTCCATTGAAACTATACTGGATGTCCATGGTCTCCAACAGGAGCATCAAGGATCTGCGTTCAGAGATAATAGAATAAAACATTAGGTTGCCTTTCTTAATAAAAGAAATAATTCATAGAGTCAACAGTGATTTCCAAAGGATTCATTTCGTTGTTATAGACATTTGGGATGAAAATATGAAGCACGTGCAAAGAGAGTGTCAATTCATGTGCAGTATTATAAACCAAGCCAATGGTGAACCTTTCATTACACAAAGTGGCAATTTGACAATATCAAAATAAATAGAGAACTAAACAGAAAGAATAACAACTATGGCATCTGATCAATGTCACACATAATTGTATATGTCAAAACCAAAAAAAGAGGTATTGTATTTACATTAACAATTTAAGTTATTTCATTTTAGAAGTTGCCTGATTTTCTATGTTGAACAAAATTCTGAAAATGATTTCTCATGTCGTTCAACATCCCATGCAGAAACTGTAGGTTGTATTTTATCTATATATAGCTTCTAGGAAGTCATCCATCATAACTGGAATTTCCAAAATCTCATCCTCGGATATGTTCTTAATATCATCTTGGTTTTTTCCTGCTATCTTACATCTCATCCCATTTAAAGAAGCATCTCTGCAGATATTTGTTAAATCGTCTCCACTGTAGCCTTCTGTTCTTCGTGCCACTTGGTCAATATCCACGCCAGGAGCTAATTGGCATTCATGTTGCAGATTATTAGTATCAACAAAATTTTCTGTAAAATCTCTAAGGAGCCATAATAACCGGAGGAATTGGAAAAAAGCTCCTGGGTCTGGGTTGTTATTTGGAGAGATGGAGGTAAATTCATGGGGTTTTATGTGTGTCTTGCACCTCTGAAGCAAGATTTTATGTCTGGGTGTAAAGCTCAATGTTGAAAAGCTCAATTCTGGACTAGATGAAAACCATGGAGAAGAAGAAGCGTGAAATAATGGTCAGAGGGTTTGGTTAGTCTCTAGTGTTTAATTTATTAAGTGGGTGGGTTTTTATTTGATGGGTCGGGTCAGCTCGGGTGTATGGGCAGAGTTTAATATTTTGTTTGGGTGTTATTTGGTTAAACAATAAAAAATTTCATGTAGACTGCCATGTTATTTTTTTCCACCAGAAAATTTGATATTTTTGGTTGAGTGACTATTTGTGTGCATTAGGAATAGCTGAGTGATTTTCTTGTTACAAACTAAAGTTCAGTGACTTTGTTCCATCATTTTGCAAAGTTGAGTTATCATCTGAGTAATTAACTCTTCGCTTCCTTACTTTGGATTATTTTTTTCCACCAGAAAATTTGATATTTTTGGTTGAGTGACTATTTGTGTGCATTAGGAATAGTTGAGTGATTTTCTTGTTACAAACTAAAGTTCAGTGACTTTGTTCCATCATTTTGCAAAGTTGAGTTATCATCTGAGTAATTAACTCTTCGCTTCCTTACTTTGGAGCTGTTCACTCAAAATCTTTTAATTTATTCGTCTTTCTTTCCTCGGTACTCATATTTAGAATATATATATATGTGTGTGTGAGAGAGAGTCTAACTTGTTTCTACAGATAGCTCTTGTAATTTGCTGAGTATTACAATAGCAGTGCTTCTAACTCACACTATTCGCCCTGTACGTCTGTGCCAGCTTACCTTCCAATTTATCTCTATTTGGAGAAGGAAAAAGAAAGTCATTTGCTTGTTTCATTCTACACTTTGTTTAACTGTTTTTGCCATTAGAAAGAATTGCTTCATTGAGTGGAATGTTTGAATAGAAGCAACTTTATGAAGGAATTGGTAGATTGGGAGCACAAAAGCAAGATCGATAGCAAAATGCATGCTTGTGGCCATGATGTTCATGTCACCATGCTGCTTGGAGCAGCGAGATTGCTTCAAAACAGAACAGATAAGTTTGAAGGTAAGAACGAAGAACTAATATAATTTGAGATAAACTGCCTACATCCTTTCTTGCTCTTAATTTCAGTTAAACTGATTTGTCTAACCTACATTCTAAAAGGGCACAGTAAAGCTCGTCTTCAAACCAGCAGGAGAAGGTTACGGTGGTGCCTCCTATATGTTAGAAGAAGGGGCACTAAACGGGTTCCAAGCAGTATTTAGCTTACATGTCTCACCATTTATGCCCGTTGGTACTATCAGTTCTCGACCTGGTCCTATTATGGCTGGCTCAGGCAGGTTCAAAGCGCAACAATACAAGGGAAAGGTGGACATGCAGCTACACCACATAAAACTAGAGACCCAATCCCAGCTGCTTCTATGGCAGTTCTTGCACTGCAACAACTTGTTTCTCGAGAAACTGATCCCCTAGAGCCTAGGGTACGTATTGTCCCTTTGTTTCCAAGCAGTTAAATATAATGTTTCAGTTTTTGTTCAGCTCTGAAGATTTCTTTTTTCTGTTGATTGTTAGGTTGTCTCTATTGGATTTGTAGACGGTGGTCAAGCAGGAAATGTTATTCCTGCAAGTGTAGAGTTTGGTGGAACATTTCGGTTCATGACATCAGAAGGTTATTCCTATCTTCAGCGGAGGATCAAAGAGGTATATCTCAGATCTTTCTCAAGGAACCAGTTCAATTACTCACTATGTTCTAGTTGTCTATCAAGATCTTGTTTGCTATACTTAAAAAAATTGTTTTGCGCACTATTATCAAAGGTGCGCCTAAGCCCCGAAGTGAGGCTCAAAGCATGTTGAGCGCTTCGCCTCGTTTAGCAGGCGTTTCAGTGTTGTCATCAAGGCTCTAAGGCATACATTTCCTTGTCAATGAGCATAATCTTGAAGAGGTGACACTAAACAATTGATATTTCACTTTATCGTAAATTTTCTTTAATTTCACTTTTTAGCGAATGATAGAGGTTCTACAACAGACCTCGAAAACACATTCCGAACACGCTCCTAACCCCGCAATCACCCAACGGAGCTAACGGAATCGACAGAATTACATTCCGGATCTGTCTTCACACGGTTCTAGCTACGACCCGATTTCTAAAGCTAAATTCCACATTTATGGACTATGTGTCCAAAATCACTTCGGATTTCACCACTCAGCGTTCCGACAAGTTCCAAAAGCATAAATAGACATGGGAGAAGCAGTTATTAGGGGATCGGGGCGCTAACTCTCAGAACGACCGATCGGGTTGTTACAGTCCCTTGGTACATTGTGGGTGTACGGACATGCGAACTGGGATTCTCTACCCTATCAGCTTATGCAACTCTCTTCCCTAACAGAGATGGTAATAATTAATTTCGGAATCGAGTCCCTTCCTCAGAGCCTTGATAACCTTACTTCTTTTGAAAGTTTAGAGCTCTGGAGAATGGCCTTTCTTTGGGATCCTGAGATAGCTAACTGGATCATAGATTATGGGCTTCTGAATTAGTGGTGATGAAACCTGAGAAATTCTTTGCGCTGTTAAGTGTTGGTAGTTAGTTGCAAGTTAAGTCAAGGTAAGGTAACAAGCCTTCAGAAATCTATATATATCTATAGTTGAGAAACTAGAGATGGTGACTTGGCACCTTTCATATGCCAAGAAAGCTATTTATTTTTTTTCTGCAATTTTTACATTATTACACACTCATTCTTTTTATTTCAATTATTTAAAAAATCCAAAAGTCATGTCACTTCAGGAACATCTAATGAAAATAAGTGCAAAAGTTATTACTATTAAATAAAAACAATCATTTATTTCCATGAGAGCCCAATTGTCACATTCTAACGGGCTTCTGGCAGTTACATATGAGATCTAATGCTCACATTACAATGGTGAAAATCTTTTTGCTTCTTAAATATTCAAGCAACTGATGGGCGATCAATATTGTACTAATCTTTTTGCATGAGGTTTAATGAATAAATCTCCAATATGTTGTCCTTTATCCAGTTCGATACATGGAAAATCTCCAATTTGGAATAAGTTCGGTATGTGTTGGAGGATTGATTGATTCCTATTTTCTTTTCTTTTTTCCCTGTTATCTTTTTGTCTTCTCATTTCTGTAGGTGTCAATTTAAGTACATGGATAATATTGTAGAAAGAAAAAAAAATTACCAAAGTAGCATCCGATGGCAGTGTTTGCTTTTCGCAGGTTTTATCACATTTAAATAGTAATGGTGATAGATAACTTTTTCCCTTTCAAAATCTCAAGATATTGTAACCTATAAAATGCTATTGCAATAACTAATATTATATCGAAAATAATAATATGATGGTATATTTCACATTTCATTGTAAACTAAGTGTCTATAAATTTCTCCGAACAGAAATTTTGTTTTCTGTTATATTAGTTAGTGGACTTCCAAGATATAATAAATAAAATATTTGGTCTTTGTTTTTTATTTAGAAGTGATAGATAATTCCTTTGCTTTTAGTTTCGATGCACGCATGGCACATTATTTAACCATTATGACCGAATTTTTTACTCATTTTCTTCTTATTTTCATTTACCTTTTTTCAAAATTCCAAGAATCTATTAATATATTTACTACTAATTCTATTTACAATGATAGGTGTCATCTATGAATAGTAATCTCCTGTTTGTCCGTAGATTTTTATTTTCTTTTTTCGGATTTTTTTTTTCAAAAATTTGTTTGTCCATGAAATTTTGTAAGTTTTTGGAGAATTTTTAAAAATCAAAATCACTTTTTCAAGTTTTTCGAAAAAACTTCTTTCCCCACTTATAAAACTGTTATATCTTTTCAAGTGAAATGTATGTCCAAACATAATTCAAAATTTCAAATATCCAAATACATACACATCCCATTAAACTTGGCCCAATTTTTCATTTTGGCACTTTAACTAAGTCTTGTTCCATTTTGGCCCTCCAACTCCATTTTTTTTGTTCCACTTTAACACAAAAATTGACTCCAGTAGCGCGTGATTTCACACAAATCTGATGTGTAATTACATCCAATCAAATATTGCCATATCAGCCATGTCAAACTAAGTCTTGTTTCATTTTGGCGCTCCAACTCCATTTGTTTTGTTCCACTTTAGCACCCAAAAAAAGACTCCAGCAAAAACAAGTAGCGCGTGATGAATAATTAAAGTACTCAATTAAAAACAAAATGCATATTCCGGCGACTACATGTTCAATATATATAGGTGTAATAATAAATTTAAATAGCTACTTTTATAGTCAGTTTGATTCAGTTTTCTCGGTTATTTTTTATTAAAACCAAAACCAAATTTTAAAATTTAAAACCAAAACCAAACCAAACCTAAAAAGTATCGGTTTTTTTGGTCAGTTTGGTTCGATTTTTTAGGTTTTTATGAACACCCCTACATGGGGCAATGAGAAATGAGAAATGTGGAAGGAAATAATGAAGATGGAAGGCCAAATACATAGATAGGGAATTAAATATGATGGCAAGATAAATTTGTTACCGTTGGAGTATGAAATTGGGCAGAAAAAAACGACTCTCACACGCCTAAAGGGCGAGGAAAACCACACACGGAATCTAATCAGTTTTTGTGTTAAAGTGAAACATTAAAAATGGAGTTGGAGGGCCAAAATGGAACAAGACTTAGTTAAAGTGCCAAAATGAAAAATTGGGACCAAGTTTAATGGGCTGTGTATGTATTTGGCAGAAAAAAACGACTCTCAAGCGCCTAAAGGGCGAGGAAAATCACACACGGAATCTAGTCAATTTTTGTGTTAAAGTGGAACAAAAAAATAGAGTTGAAGGGCCATGATGGAACAAGACTTAGTTAAAGTGCCAAAATGAAAAATTGAGCCAAATTTAATGGGCTGTGTATATATTTAGCCTATTTTTTAACTTAACTCTAAATACTACTTTATTCCGATAATTACAAATTTTTATGTCCACACGCCTACAAAATCACAAATACCATTATCTATTATTTATGAACAACCTTTAAACGGAAAGAGTTGCTAGACAATTGATATTACACTTTTCTTTATTAAATGAATGTTACCTTATCTCCCTTAATTAAGAGGGCCGTTAATTATTGATCTCTAAGAGAAAGCATGTGATGCTTTCTTTTGTATTTATGTTTCTATTTTGTGTGTTCATATGTATTTTGTCATACATATGTATCTTCTGTATCCATTATATATACAAAAAGGTATATTCTACCGCACGAAGCGCAGACAAATTAACTAGTTAGTAGATAAAAGAAAAGCCAAGTGCATTCGATTTGTAACATAGCCCCAATTAGGAAAGCAGATATTAGAACAAAGTGGATATAATTTGCTAGAATGCACTATACTTAATCACCAGTCATCAGATAAGTACTTATGGAACTTACCAGAATGAGGACTGTAGGTAATAAAGGAGTAGGGCGCGATTTCGGATGAAAAATGCCCCCAAGGCTTCCCACCAGCAGCAAAGCGCCGTGTGGGGTTTCCGGGCCTTCTAGACATGATTGCTGTAGTGGAGTGTCGAGCCCAGAATGCTACACCGTAGAACCAACATACAAAAGGAAATCTTTAACCAACCCTCCTCACTCCACCAATAGATGTGACAATGGTAGAAACAAAGTATTAATAGTAAGAGATGCATATAAGATAAGGCCATAAATATAGCAAGGTTACAATGTGTGGACTTCTCAGGTGTCATGCCTATATTACGGGGACTGGAGATCATTAATTGTCCATTGTTAGAAGCTCTGTCGGGTCGGCTCGTCAACCTTGTTTCTTTGGAAAATTTATATTTATCAAACTGCGAAAAAACTACAACATCTGCCATCCGGAGATGACTTGCGACGCCTCACCAAATTACGGTACCTGAGAAGTGAAGCCTGCCCACATATAGAAGAAAGTTACACCAATCGGAGTGGCCCGAACTCCCAATGGTCCAATATTTCCCATATTCCAGAAATTTACATTTGGTCGAGAATCAATCCGAGCTTATGTAAGTTTCTGTTTTTGTTTCTGTCTCTGAGTCAAAAAAAAATTCTTCTTTTCAATTGTTCCTCTCACCCTTCTCCTTTGCTCCTTTATTCTTTCAAACTATTCATTCCCCAAAATACTATTAGTTTAATCCTTTTTGTTGCAATTATTTGACATCAAGAAAAATGCAAAAGTTATTAGTGAATTGCATTTGTGCTTTCCTTTCAGCATTTTGCTCTCTCACTTGAAACCAAATGTTGTTCTTCTTACTCTTTCATCAACCCAGGAATATCTACATTCCCAGACCAGTGTTACCTTAATTTAATCATTTTTCTTCCGTATAAAAAAAATCAATCCTTTTTCTTCCTTATCAAAAAATATTTCAAAAAGAAATTAAGCATTTTTCTGTTTTTGTTTCTATTTCAGAAAGTTTACTGTTTTATTATTTATTACAGTAGTACAAATTGTATAACAGAAACAACTGCATGGACTTTGTCAAAAGGGTAGAATGGAAAAGAATTCTCTTAGATGTGATTCAGTGTCATGATTAGGAAGGGAAATTGTATTTCTTATGGGGTGCGGCCCTTCCGCAGACCCTGAACGAACGCGGGATGCAAATTTGCACATGGTTGAAGCTGGATCAGAGACATTATTTCTTTGTATCAGAGACTAAGATTTGCATCTCACGCACAGTGTACATGCTACACCTGCCTCTTCTTATAAACAGAAATTCTGCCTCCAACAAACACTTTATGCTGTATCATTGCATAGTTGATAGTTCTAACTTAATGAACTGGCAGTGTTAGTACCATTCAAAGGCAGTTCCCCTTCAAAGAAAGAGGGAACTTGCAACTTATGCCAGTCATTTCAGTAGTCTTCTCTACACTGTGCTATGAAAATGGAGTGGCAAAATTTGGAGTTCAGTTTTCCCTTTTTAGAGTGTGCCACTGTATCGGGTATGAAAAAATTGGTCGGCATAGCCATTTTTAGGCCCTGGTATTAGAGTTTGGCCACATTTTCAAATGCATTGGAAACGTAGCCGCCGGTCCGACTAAATTGACTTTTTTCCCCCCAACTAAAATACAGAACACAAGTCAAACAATCGATACAGGAGTTCGAAGCCCAAGAATGATTCCTGAATTTTTAGCATTTACTAGTGTAAAATCTAGGAACGATTCCTTGAGTTAAAAACAAGGTATCTGAAAAAAATATGAAAGGATTTAAACAACAATAATCGTGGACTAGGGTTTGAACCTACAAAGGTTTAAACCCCGCCAATTGTTACAGGGGTTTGAACAAACTCTAGTAATCGTTGATGGGGTTTGAACCCATAAACCCCAGTAATTGTTGTTTAATTATTGCAGGGGATTTGAACCTAAAAGGAATATTTTCACCAATGGTACCTCTTTTGAACTCAAGGATAATATCTTGGAGTTTCAACTTGTAGAAGTTAGAACTCCACGATTGTATAATGGAGTTTAAAATAAGGTACCATTGCTGGGTTTTTGTACCTATAAATATTTGAATTCCAGTACAGTGTGCTGGAATTTTACCTTAAAAGCTTTAAAGTCCAGTACTGTGTGTTTTAAATTTTACCTATAGGGTGTTTTTCAGACTCCAATATATTATGTTGAAGGTTCACTTATAGAATATTTGAAATTTAGTTGAAAATTGTCTTTAATGTGAATCTTTCATGATTTATCATATTGGTGAAATCACTTTTTTATCATATTGTGAAGAGGTGTACTAAGATAACACAATGAAAAGGGAAAAAAAGTTATGGAGTAACTATAAACTGATTAATCATCTATCATTTGACTTCAACTTCGTAAAAAAACAAAACTTGATCTTTGATATATTGGTGCATTGCGGGATATATGGGATAGGAAAAATACAAAAGAAAAAAACGAGTGTCCAAGACTTAATTAAATAAATAAAGGTGGACTCGCACTTCAAAACGTCATTTCACTCTTTGATTCAAAACGGCGACGGTGATGATGTGCAACTGTGTTAACTTTGGTGCTTTTTTGGGTATATGAAAGGGAAAAGAAAGTGGCTTTAAGTGAATCTGATAATCAACTTTATTTTCAATCCATTGATTAAGGTGTATTAAGGTAAGGCCTTCAGTTGATTTTTCTAATTTATGACTTTGGCAAAGCCTAGATACAAAATTTTTACTAATTCCTTCGCTTGTTTTTAGGCTTACAGTTGCTCATATCATTTTAAGGAGTAATAATAGCTCCACTTTTTACCAGTTGGAGTGTCTAAAAGAAAAGGTATAGAAGTTTTAAGGTTATTCCTTTGTGAATTCTTTTTGAAATGAAGTTGGGAAATTTCCAATATGTATTGGTAAACATGAACAAGTCATGATAAAATATGGATAAGATTATGACACTTATTTTATCCAATCCATCTTTAGTCATTACTCTTTATTAAATAAAATATATGAAGTATGATTCAACTCCTCCTGTCTATTTTTATTCTTCTGTGTAGAACGAGTAGCTTAATTTAATTTTATTTAAAGGATGATTAGCTGTAATGAGCAAAAGGAATCTTTTACCATTTTGAATTATTGTCTTAATGCTCCACAAACAACTACTCCAGCAAAAGAAGACTTGGCAATAACTTTGGGAAGACTTCGGTGAAGAGGAAGAAGACTTTGTGGAGGAGCAAAGCAGCTATGGCCGACCCTGTAATTGGTGCTACTGTTCAAGTTGCTCTTGAAAAGCTGCTTTCTCTTACTATTGAGGAAGTCAAAAGTTTAAGGAACTGCAAGAAAGATCTCAAAATGCTGAAAAAAACTGTAACGATGATACAAGCTTTCATTCATGATGCTGAAAGACGACAAGTTGAGGATCAGGCTGTGGAACAATGGCTCAAGAGGCTTGAGAGAGTTGCTGAAGATGCTGAGAATGTGTGTGACGATTTCAGATATGAATCTCTCAAAGCAAAAGTTATGAAGATCCGAAAAAACCCAATAAGAAAGGTCAGTGGTTTCTTTTCTCATACAGCTTTTAAGAGCAAAATGTCTCACAAAATCAAAAATATCAATGAAGAGTTGAAGACTATCAATCAGTTAGCCAATACCCTTAGTCTCCAACCACTAAGAGGTCCTTCTCCGCAAATACTACCAATTCGAGAAACAGATTCTATGGTAGTTGCTTCTAATCTTGTTGTTAGAGACGATGATGTTGCTAAAATAAAGGAGAAGATGTTGAACATGAGAGAGGATGTTGTTCTGTGCGCCATTACCATAGTCGGTATGGGAGGCTCAGGGAAAACATTTGTCGCTAAGATACTTTTCAGTGATGAACAGATCAAGCAACAGTTTGAAAAGAGAGTTTGGTTGTGTCTACCTGAAATGTTAGAAACTAAGAGCTTTCTTGAATTGATGCTCGAATCATTGACAGAAAGGAAACTTGAGGTCCAAAGCAGGGATATAATAGTCAAGAAGCTACAAGATGAATTGGGAGGGAAGAAGTATTTGCTTGTCTTGGATGATTTGTGGCATGTCGACCCTACATTGTGGCATGAGTTTGTGGACACTCTGAGAGGAATAAATACATTCAGAGGAAACTGCATTCTTGTGACTACTCGTAGGGATCAGGTCGCATCATCTGTAGCAGCAGATCCTCATAAGTTGAAAATTTTAACAGATGTTCAGTGTTGGTCCATTTTCATACAAAGAGCATTTGTTGATAGGGAGGTTACAGAGGAATTAGTGAGCATGGGCAACAGGATTGTTGAAATGTGTAAAGGTCTACCATTGGCAGCAAGTGTGTTGGGTGGCCTATTACGCAACAAAGACAAACATGAATGGCAGGCAATTCTTGAGGGCAATCCCCTTGTTGCAGGTGAAGATGATAGTGGGGAAAGTAGCTTGAAGAAAATACTAAAACTCAGCTATGATTATCTACCGTTTCCACATCTGAAAAAATGTTTTGCTTACTTTGCAATGTTTCCAAAAGATTTTGAGTTTGAAAAGGACCAACTAATCCAACTCTGGATGGCAGAAGGCTTTCTTCGTCCATGTCAAAACACCACTGTGATGGAAGACGTTGGTAACAAGTTTTTTGAACTTTTGTTGCAAAATTCTTTGCTGCAAGATGTTAAGCTAGATGAGCACAACAGTATAACGCACTGCAAGATGCATGATCTTGTGCATGATTTGGCTGAAGATATTTTAAAATCTAAACTATTTGATGGTGGAGATAATCTTTCTCAAGTTCGATACCTTGGATGGAACTCACCAAGAGATCAAATAGAGAAGATTAATGAGCTTGGACGTTTATGCACGTTGTTCTGGAAAAGCAGGGATATGGCTGAAGATATGCTATTGAGATTTCAGTTCTTGAGAGTTTTAAATTTGTCCCAGTCAAGCATCGAGGAGTTGTCAGCCTCAATCGGCAAGCTAATATACTTGAGATATCTTGATCTTTCTAGGACTAGTATCGACGTCTTATCTAACTCCATTTGCAAGCTCTACAATTTGCAAACGCTTAGAGTCAATGACTGCAATGGCCTCAAGGGGTTTCCAGATGAGATGGGACACATGATAAGTTTGCGACACATATATTACGACTCTCATTGTCAGATACTTAACATGGGGAAATTGACTTGTCTTCAAACGCTACAGCATTTCAATGTGGGTGTAGAGAAAGGCCGTCGAATAGAAGAATTAGGTCATTTGAAAAACCTTAGAGGTAAATTGACGATCAAGGGTCTGCAATTGGTCCCTAATAGAGAAGAAGCTGGAAGAGCGTACCTACAGGAGAAACCAAATATCTACAAGCTGGCATATTTATGGTCCGATCGTGAACCAGAAGGATGTGAAAACAACGATGAGTATGTGTTGGATGGTCTTCGACCGCATCCTGACTTGAAAACCATTGAAGTGAAGAGCTATTTGGGGAGTAGATTTCCTTCATGGTTCAATGAAGAATTTCTACCAAATTTGGTCAAGTTGACATTAAGTGGGTGCAAAGAGTGCAAAGAAATTCCATCTCTTGGCCAACTTAAATTCCTTCGGCATCTCGAGCTGGTCAAGTTCGATAAGATGGAATGCATTGGACCTGCATTTTATGGTGTTGATGTTAACAATAATGGATCGAGCAGCAATAACGCCAATATCCAAGTGTTCCCGTTACTCAAAGAGCTGGTATTGGAGTCTATGCGTAGCCTCATTGAGTGGAAGGGAGTGGAATTGATGCCATCAGTCAGAATGTTTCCTGCGCTTGAGAAGCTGAGCATTAGCTACTGTCCATTGTTAAATAGTACTCCAAATCAATTTGAAGTCCTACGTGAATTAAGCATTAAGGACGTTGACATGTCATTGTTGAACTTGTGCAGCAACTTGACATCTCTCGTAGAGCTTACTGTCGTTGATGTGAAAGAACTCACTTGTCTTCCAGATGAGATGCTACGCAACAACAGTTTTTCTCTTCAGCATCTATCGGTCTTACATTGCCATGAGTTTCGTGAATTGCCACAAAGTTTGTACAATCTCCATTCTCTTAAGAGCTTAAGGATTGAAGGGTGCACCAATTTCAGTTCCCTTCCTGTTCCCAGTGGAGAAAATCATTTGACTTCCCTCCGAAAGCTTCAGTTTTACAATTGTGATAGATTGACCAGTTTACCAAGTGGAATGGTAGAGCATTGTTGGTCTCTGGAATCTTTGAGCGTCAGCGGCTGTAACAACTTAGTTTCCTTGCCTTTACATGTGTGGGAAATGCCTTCACTTTCATATTTGGATATATCAGTATGTCCCAAGTTGAATAGTATACCCGCAGGGGGCCTTCACTGTCTCACTGGGTTATGGGCATTGATAATAGGTCCTTTCTCAGAGTTGGTGGATTTCGAGTCATTCCACTTGATGTTTAATGGCATTCAACAGCTATCGTCCCTTTGTACATTGTGGGTGTGCGTACGTGCGAACTGGGATTCTCTGCCCTATCAGCTTATGCAACTCTCTGCCCTAACAGAGATGATTATAAGTAATTTCGGAATCGAGTCCCTTCCTAAAAACCTTGACAACCTTACTTCTCTTGAAAGTTTAGATCTTGTGAGCTGCAAACGGCTACAACGTGTGGACTTCTCATCTGTCATGCCCAAATTACGGAGACTACTTATCTTTGAATGTCCATTGTTAGAAGCTCTATCGGGTCGGGTCGGGTCGTCAACCTTGTTTCTTTGGAAGAGTTACATTTATGGAACTGTGAAAAACTACAGCATCTGCCATCCGGAGATGACATGCGACGCCTCACCAAATTACGGCTCCTGAAAATTAAGGGATGCCCACAGTTAGAAGAAAGTTGCACCAACCGGAGTGGCCCAAACTCCCAGTGGTCCAATATTTCCCATATTCCACGAATTGTCACTGGTTGGAATACCATTCAGAACTTAGGTAAGTCTCTGTTTCTCTTTCAGTTTCTGATTCAATTTTTTCTTTTTCTTTTTCAGTTGTTTCTCTCACCATTCTCCTTCGCTCCTTTATTCTTTTCCAAACTATTCATTCCCCAAACCAATACATGTTTACTATATTACTGAAGAATTCCAGAAAAAAAGTATTATATTAATTTAATCCTTTTTCTTAAAAAAGAAAAGTGCAAAAGTTACTATATTACCAATTGTTGTTCTTCTAACTCCTTCATCAAACCAGGAATATCAACATTCCCAGACCAGTGTTACCTTAATTCAATCCTTTTTCTTCCGTATAAAAAAAATCAATCATTTTTCTTCCTAATCAAATTTTTTTTGAAAAGAAATTAAGCATTTTTCTTGTAATTAGTTGACATTAAGCAAAATGCAAAATTATCAGTGAATTGGATATGTGCTTTCCCTTCAGCATTCCTCCACTTTGAACTGTTGGACCGATTCAAACCAATTGTTGTTCTACAAATTTTTCATCAACAAAGAATATCTATATTTCTTTAAAGTTGTGGTTTAATTTAATAATGAAAATTTATGTTGTTTCTCATAGGTGACTAGATCAAATACATGCTACAAGATTGTTGTAGCAGTCTCTCCTGAGCATGGAATCTGTGGTGAGTTGTCTAATTTCAAAAGACAACAGAGTCTACATGCGGAGTAATACAAATAAATATGGTCAATAGAGTTGTACAAATTAATCTCCTTTGCTTAGCTTTTGTTGCTCACTTACTTCTGTAAAGTTAGTCCATGGCATTCTATCCCAAACGGTTCAAAAGTTTTGTTTGTTTTGCACGATTATCCTTTTTAAAAAACAATTCACTTAATCCTTGAATATTATACTCTTCATTACAGAGTATAGTGGAAGTTATTTAAGTGGTATGGTTCTTGGATAAAGACAAGTGCTCCTTCTTATTGAGTATACAGAGAAGTACTTGATTGGGATAACATTGGCTTGTCACAACTGGTATATTCAGTTCCTTTTGCATAAGAGAAGGAGAAATCATCCTACTTACCTTTATCTCTTTTACTGTTTATAGCAAATTGAAAACTCTCAAGGAACAATTCTAATCTCATATGTACGAAAAGATTTTTTTTTGTCTCTGCAGTGCTGGTTATGCTTTAGATAGTAGAACTTTATTTTTATATGTATGACACTTGTCGTTACTTTCGCTGTACAGGATAACTGCTCCTTTCATCATGATTGAAGGATTTCGCCAAAGAAAGTTACAAAAGACTAATGTCATGAGTCTTATAGCAAAGAGTGCCTCATTGGCAGTATCTGTGCATCTTAACAGGTTTGGCTTTATCCTAAAATTCTTCTTTTGTGGTTTCTTGTAATGAGCTTCTTCACCATTCTGCAAGAATGAGTTGTGTGCCAAAACTGACCTTTTACTGTTCAGATTCATGGATGAAACAACGGCGCAGACCTTGTTGAAGTGGTAGACAATGTGTTTCAGTGTCATGATTGGCAAGGGAATTTGCATTTGTTAAACTCATTTGCACTTGGCTGAAGCTGGATCAGAGACATTATTTCTTTGTATGTGGAAATTCCTGGACTAAGATTTGAGGCCAGTTCTGCACAGTGTACATGCTACCCCACCCTCATTTTTATAAACAGAGTTTCTGTCTCCAGCAAACACTTTAAACTTGTAACACTTATGTGCTGTATCATTGCATAGTTCATAGTTCTAAACTTAAATGAACTGTAACTTATGCCATTCAAAGAAAGAGGGAAGAATTGCAACTTATGCCTGTCATTTTAGTAGTCTTCTTTACACTTACACCGTGCTATGAAAATTTAGTAGTCTTCTTTACAAAACTTTCGAAACTGCGAAATTTCGAACCTGCATTGAAACACATATACCTCCGAACTCATATCTTTGGAACTTTTAAAATTTTGAACATGTAAACCGAAAGATAAAAAAAGTAAAACTGAAAAAATATAAATAAATAAAAATTGGGGGGGGGGGGGGGCAAATATTTTTTT
>ML295468.1:707-18137 GCA_005239495.1 Nicotiana undulata | reverse complement strand
ATATCTCATATCTCGGACAAATCCATGTCCAGGGAAATCCATCCCTCAATAACTGTGCGCTCACTGGGGGTGTAAAGACTCCGGAGGGGCCGCCAAGGATATGGCCCAAGCGCTATGTATATATCAAGCCCACGAAGGGTATATCATCTCAACATTCAGCTCTAGGCCCATACTCAGTCAGAATTTCCAGTCTCCTCACAAAACTCTCATTATGTAAACAACCCAAACAATGGCAATGCATGATAAATAAATGATTTCTGAGACTGAAGTACAAATACATGTATAATAACAGGACTGAGTATGCACAAGTAAAGTTTGCAACAGAAACAACAGTAACAGACCCTTTCCGGAAAGGAATCCTCATATAGATATGAAGTCTTATCATTTATACTTGTTATGTTTCTTTTAGTTTCTACGCATTAATAGCCTTCACAGTACCGATATCATGGTGGAACAACAGTTAAACCGTGCATGGGGATAAGCCGGGCCACAACAAATAAACCAAAACTCATATGCCCGTCACTTGGCGAGTGTATCATAGTAACTATCATCAATTAGCATGCACATTGGGGTTTTGAACCCCTCAGTTCCAAGGTTGAAGTCCTTACTTACCTCGAAACCGACTCAACTCTACTCCGTCAGGCCCTTCCCTCGAGAATCGCCCTCTAAATGCTCCAAATCTATCAAAAATTAATTACATAGTGTCACAATGTGCTAAGGAACAATCCCCCAATCAAAATTTAGCAAAAATACAAAAAATCCCGAATTCGGTCAAACCCCGGCCCTCGGGCCCACGTCTCGAAAGTTAGAAATTTTTACAACACTAGGTTCCTTGTCTTTTCCCGAGTCTAACCATACTAAGAACACGAAAATCGGACCTCAAATGGCCCTCCAATTCCCCCATTCTTCCTCTCTTAAACCTAAGCCCTAACCACCATTTTTCTACTATTTTTACCAAAGATTTCAGCCTAAAATCGTTCTTAATGCACAATATAACGAGTTTTGAGTCCAAGAAACTTACCTCCTTGAAGAAAAAATGAAATCCCTCTTCAAACCCCTTCAAAACCTCCAACCCGTGTGTAAAAATGGTGAAAGAAGACTAATTTCGCGAAGGTTGCCTTTTATAGGTTCTGCCCAGGCATTTCCGCAATAGCGGTGCTTTTCTCGCACCTGCGACTCCGCAGGTGCGACCTTTCAACCGCACCTGCGAATACCACTTAAGTTTCCCAGCTCCCGCACCCGCGATAATCTTCCCGCGCCTGCGACATCGCAGGTGCGGACCTCCATCCGCCCTTGCGACCTTTTTCGCACCTGCGGCATCTTTATCGCAACAGCGGGCCCGCAAGGGCGACATATTGACCGCACCAGCGGTTCTTCACTTAAAACCCAGTGCCCGCGCCAGCAACCCCATCTCCCGCACCTGCGACCTCGCAGGTGCGATCTTCATTCCGCCCCAGCGACCAAACCTCGCACCTGCGCCATCTTTCTCGATCCTGCGATATCCGCACCTGCGGCCCAAGCATCGCAGGTGCGATCGCACCAGCAATAGCAGCTTCAGCTGCATATTTGGGTTCCAACTTTTCGTTTAACACCCGAATTCAAGCCCGAACCCCTCATTGTCAATCGATTTCAACCATTTGTTAGCTAATTTTGCTTTAGGGCTGCCTGACAGTCGTTGAGTTCAATATTAACTTTTTTCTTTACCCATCAAGGTTGGTCGTTGGCACACAATATAGGAGTATGTTTGAATGAGAATGATTTGAGTACCTTTTTCATCATTGTGTACAACGCATTGTCAACATATTTCAACCATCTGTCAGCTAATTTTGGTTTAGGAGGGCTGGTTGGCAGTCGTTGGGTTCAATGTAAACTTTTTTCTTTACCCATCAAGGTTGGTTGTTGGCACACATGTTTTGTAGTATGTTTGAATGAGAATGATTTGTGTACCTTTTTCATCATTGTGCAAAACGCATTGTCAATAGATTTTTACCATCTGTTAGCTAAATTTTCTTCAGGGCTGCCAGACAGTCGTTGGGTTCAATATTAACTTTTTTTTTACCCATCAAGGTTGGTCTTTGAAACACAATTTAGGAGTATGTTTGAATGAGAATGAATTGAGTACCTTTTTCATCATTGTGCAGAAGACATTGTCAATATATTCCAACCATCTGTTAGCTAAATTTTCTTCAGGGCTGCCAGACAGTCGTTGGGTTCAATATTAACTTTTTTTTTACCCATCAAGGTTGGTCTTTGAAACACAATTTAGGAGTATGTTTGAATGAGAATGAATTGAGTACCTTTTTCATCATTATGCAAAACACATTGTCTGAAGATTTCAACCATCTGTCAGCTAAATTTGCTTTAGGGCTGCCTGGCAATCGTTGGGTTCCATGTTAACTTTTTTCTATTCCCATCAAGGTTGGTTGTTGGCACACAAGGTTTGGAGTATGTTTGAATGAGAATGATTTGAGTACCTTTTTCATCATTGTGCAAAACGCAATGTGAATCAATTTCAACCATTTGTTAGCTAATTTTGCTTTAGGGCTGCCTGACAGTCGTTGGGTTCAATATTAACTTTTTTCTTTACCCATCAAGGTTGGTCGTTAGCACACAATTTAGGAGTATGTTTGAATGAGAATGAGTTGAGTACCTTTTTCATCATTGTGCAAAAGACATTGTCAATATATTCCAACCATCTGTTAGCTAAATTTTCTTTAGGGCTGCCTGGCATTCGTTAGGTTCAATGTTAACTTTTTTCTATTCCCATCAAGGTTGGTTGTTGGCACATACGTTTAGGAGCATGTTTGAATGAGAATGATTTGAGTACCTTTTTCATCATTGTCCAAAATGCATTGTCAACAGATTTCAACCATTTGTTAGCTAATTTTGCTTTAGGGCAGTCGTTGGGTTCAATGTTAACTTTTTTCTATTCCATCAAGGTTGGTTGTTGGCACACAAGTTTTGGAGTATGTTTGAATGAGAATGATTTGAGTACCTTTTTTATCATTGTGCAAAACGCATTGTCAATATATTCCAACCATTTGTTAGCTAATTTTGCTTTAGGGCTGCTTGACAATCGTTGGGTTCAATATTAACTTTTTTCTTTACCCTTCAAGGTTGGTCGTTTGCACACAAGTTTTGGCGTATGTTTGAATGAGAATGATTTGAGTACCTTTTACATCATTGTGCAAAACGCATTGTCAATCGATTCCAACCATCTGTTAGCTAAATTTGCTTTAGGGCTGCCTGGCAATTGTTGGGTTCCATGTTAACTTTTTTTCTATTCCCATCAAGGTTGGTTGTTGGCATACAAGTTTTGGAGTATGTTTGAATGAGAATGATTTTAGTACTTTTTTCATCATTGTGCAAAACGCATTGTCAACCGATTTCAACCATTTGTTAGCTAATTTTTCTTTAGGGCTGCCTAACAGTCGTTGGGTTCAGTATTAATTTTTTTCTTTACCCATCAAGGTTTGTCGTTGGCACACAATTTAGGAGTATGTTTGAGTGAGAATGATTTGAGTACCTTTTTCATCATTGTGCAAAACACATTGTCAATATATTCCAACATCTGTTAGCTAAATTTGCTTTAGGGCTGCCGGGCAATTGTTGGGTTCCATGTTAACTTCTTTTCTATTCCCATCAAGGTTGGTTGTTGGCACACAAGTTTTGGAGTATGTTTGAATGAGAATGATTTGAGTACTTTTTTAATCATTGTGCAAAACGCATTGTCAATCGATTTCAACCATTTGTTAGCTAATTTTTCTTTAGGGCTACCTAACAGTCGTTGGGTTCATTATTAGTTTTGTTCATTCCCCATCAAGGTTGGTCGTTGGAACACACGTTTTTGGGTATGTTTGAATGAGAATGATTTGAGTACCTTTTTCATCATTGTGCAAAACGCATTGTCAATCGATTTCAACCATCTGTTAGCTAATTTTGCTTTAAAGCTGCCTGCCCGTCGTTGGGTTCAATATTAACTTTTTTCTTTACCCATCAAGGTTGGTTGTTGGCACGCAAGTTTTGGAGTATGTTTGAATGAGAATGATTTGAGTACCTTTTTCATCATTGTGCAAAACGCCTTGTCAATCGATTTCATTCATCTGTTAGCTAAATTTGCTTTAGGGTTACCTGGCGATCGTTGGGTTCAATGTTAACTTTTTTCTATACCCATCAAGGTTGGTTGTTGGCACGCAAGTTTTGGAGTATGTTTGAATGAGAATGATTTGAGTACCTTTTTCATCATTGTGCAAAACGCCTTGTCAATCGATTTCATTCATCTGTTAGCTAAATTTGCTTTAGGGTTACCTGGCGATCGTTGGGTTCAATGTTAACTTTTTTCTATACCCATCAAGGTTGGTTGTTGGCACACAAGTTTTGGAGTATGTTTGAATGATAATGATTTGAGTACCTTTTTCATCATTGTGCAAAACGCCTTGTCAATCGATTTCATTCATCTGTTAGCTAAATTTGCTTTAGAGCTGCCTGGCAATCGTTGAGTTCCATGTTAACTTTTTTCTATTCCCATCAAGGTTGATTGTTGGCACACAGGATTTGGCGTATGTTTGAATGAGAATGATTTGAGTACCTTTTTCATCATTGTGCAAAACACATTGTCAATATATTCCAACCATCTGTTTGCTAAATTTCTTTAGGGCTTCCTGAATGTCGTTGGATTCTATATTAACTTTTTTCTTTACCCATCAAGGTTGGTTGTGGGCACACACGTTTTGGAGTATGTTTGAATGAGAATGAATTGAGTACCTTTTTCATCATTGTGCAAAACGCATTGTCAATAGATTTTCACCATCTGTTAGCTAATTTTTCTTTAGGGCTGCCTGACAGTCGTTGGGTTCAATGTTAACTTTTTTCTTTACCCATCAAGGTTGGTTGTTGGCACACATGTTTAGGAGTATGTTTGAATGAGAATGATTTGAGTACCTTTTACATCATTGTGCAAAACGCATTTTCAGTAGATTTTCACCATATGTTTGCTAATTTTTCTTTAGGGCTGCCTGAATGTCGTTAGATTCAATATTAACTTTTTTCTTTACCCATCAAGGTGGTATTTGGCACACAATTTAGGAGTATGTTTGAATGAGAATGAATTGAGTACCTTTTTCATCATTATGCAAAACACATTGTCTAAAGATTTCAACCATCTGTTAGCCAAATTATCTTTAGGGCTACCTGGCAATCGTTGGGTTCAATATTAACTTTTTTCTATACCCATCAAGGTTGGTTGTTGGCACACAAGTTTTGGGGTATGTTTGAATGAGAATGATTTGAGTACTTTTTTCATCATTATGCAAAACGCCTTGTCAATCAATTTCAATCATCTGTTAGCTAATTTTGCTTTAGGGCTGATTGACAGACGTTGGGTTCAATATTAACTTTTTTCTTTACCCATCAAGGTTGGTCTTTGGCACACAATTTAGGAGTATATTTGAATGTGAATGATTTGACTACCTTTTTCATCATTGTGCAAAACACATCGTCAATATATTCCAACCATCTGTTAGCTAAATTTTCTTTAGAGCTGCCTAACAGTCATTAGGTTCAATGTTAACTTTTTTCTTTACCCATCAAGGTTGGTTGTTGGCACACAAGTTTTGGAGTATGTTTTAATGAGAATGATTTGAGTACCTTTTTCATCATTGTGCAAAACACATTGTATATATTCCAACCATCTGTTAGCTAATTTTGCTTTAGGGCTGTCTGATAGTCGTCGGGTTCATTATTAATTTTTTTCTTTACCCATCAAGGTTGGTTGTGGGCACACACATTTTGGAGTATGTTTGAATTAGAATTAATTGAGTATCTTTTTCATCATTGTGCAAAACGCATTGTCAATAGATTTTCACCATCTGTTAGCTTATTTTTCTTTAGGGCTGCCTGACAGTCGTTGGGTTCAATGTTAACTTTTTTCTTTACCCATCAAGGTTGGTTGTTGGCACACACGTTTTGGAGTATGTTTGAATGAGAATGATTTGAGTACCTTTTACATCATTGTGCAAAATGCATTGTCAGTAGATTTTCACCATATCTTTGCTAATTTTTTTTTAGGGCTGCCTAAATGTCGTTGGATTCAACATTAACTTTTTTCTTTACCCATCAAGGTAGTATTTGGCACACAATTTAGGAGTATGTTTGAATGAGAATGAATTGAGTACCTTTTTCATCATTATGCAAAACACATTATCTAAAGATTTCAAACATTTGTTTGCTTTAGGGCTGTCTTGCAATCGTTAGGTTTAATGTTAACTTTTTTCTATACCCATCAAGGTTGGTTGTTGGCACACAAGTTTTGGAGTATGTTTAAATGAGAATGATTTGAGTACCTTTTTCATCATTATGCAAAACACATAGTCTAAACATTTCAACCATCTGTTAGCTAAATTTGCTTTAGGGCTATCTGGCAATCATTGGGTTCAATATTAACTTTTTTCTATACTCATCAAGGTTGGTTGTTGGCACACAAGTTTTGGAGTATGTTTCAATGAGAATGATTTGAGTACCTTTTTCATCATTATGCAAAACGCCTTGTCAATCAATTTCAATCATCTGTTAGCTAATTTTGCTTTAGGGCTGCCTGGCAATCGTTGAGTTCCATGTTAACTTTTTTCTATTCCCATCAAGGTTGGTTGTTGGCACACAGGTTTTATCATATGTTTGAATGAAAATGATTTGAGTACCTTTTTCATCATTGTGCAAAACGCATTGTCAATCGATTTCAACCATTTGTTAGTTAATTTAGTTTTAGGGCTTCCTGACGGTCGTTGGGTTCAATATTAACTTTTTTCTTTACCCATCAAGGTTGGTTGTTGGCACACACGTTTTGGAGTATGTTTGAATGAGAATGATTTGAGTACCTTTTTCATAATTGTGAAAAACGCAATTTCAATCGATTTCAACCATCTGTTAGCTAATTTTGCTTTAAAGCTGCCTGACCGTCGTTGGGTTCAATATTAACTTTTTTCTTTACCCATCAAGGTTGGTCGTTGGCACACACGTTTTGGGGTATGTTTGAATGAGAATGATTTGAGTACCTTTTATATCATTGTGCAAAACGCATTGTCAATAGATTTTCACAATCTGATAGCTAATTTTTCTTTATAGCTGACAGTCGTTGGGTTCAATATTAACTTTTTTCTTTACCCATCAAGGTTGGTTGTTGGCACACAGGTTTTGGCGTATGTTTGAATGAGAATGATTTGAGTACCTTTTTCATCATTGTGCAAAAGACATTGTCAATATATTCTAACCATCTGTTAGCTAAATTTTTTTTAGGGCTGCCTGAATGTCGTTGGATTCAATATTAACTTTTTTCTTTACCCATCAAGGTTGGTTGTTGGCACACAAGTTTTGGAATTTGTTTGAATAAGAATGAATTGAGTACCTTTTTCATCTTTATGCAAAACACATTGTCTAAAGATTTCAACCGTCTGTTAGCTAAATTTGCTTTAGGGTTACCTGACAATCGTTGGGTTCAATGTTAACTGTTTTCTATACCCATCAAGGTTGGTTGTTGGCACACAAGTTTTGGAGTATGTTTGAATGAGAATGATTTGACTACCTTTTTCATCATTGTGCAAAACGCCTTGTCAATCGATTTCAATCATCTGTTAGCTAAATTTGCTTTAGAGCTGCCTGGCAATCGTTGAGTTCCATGTTAACTTTTGTCTATTCCCATCAAGGTTGGTTGTTGGCACACAGGTTTTGGCGTATGTTTGAATGAGAATGATTTGAGTACCTTTTTCATCATTGTGCAAAACACATTGTCAATATATTCTAACCATCTGTTAGCTAAATTTTTTTTACGGCTGCCTGAATGTCGTTGGATTCAATATTAACTTTTTTCTTTACCCATCAAGGTTGGTTGTTGGCATACACATTTTGGAGTATGTTTGAATGAGAATTATTTGAGTACCTTTTTCATCATTGTGCAAAATGCATTGTCAATAGATTTTCACCATCTGTTAGCTAATTTTTCTTTAAGGCTGCCTGACAGTCGTTGAGTTCAATATTAAGTTTTTTCTTTACCCATCAAGGTTGATCTTTGGAACACAATTTAGGAGTATGTTTGAATGAGAACGAACTGAGTACCTTTTTCATCATTATGCAAAACACATTGTCTAAAGATTTCAACCATCTGTTAGTTAAATTTGCTTTAGGGCTGCCTGGCAATCGTTGGGTTCCATGTTAACTTTTTTCTATTCTCATCAAGGTTCGTTGTTGGCACACAAGGTTTGGAGTATATTTAAATGAGAATGATTTGAGTACCTTTTTCATCAATGTGCAAAACACATTGTCTATATATTCCAACCATCTGTTAGCTAATTTTGCTTTAGGGCTGCCTAACCGTCGTCGGGTTCATTATTAACTTTTTTCTTTTACCCATCAAGGTTGGTTGTGGGCACACACGTTTTGGAGTATGTTTGAATGAGAATGAATTGAGTACCTTTTTCATCATTATGCAAAACGCATTGTCAATAGATTTTTACCATCTGTTAGCTAATTTTTCTTTAGGGCTGCCTGACAGTCGTTGGGTTCAATGTTAACTTTTTTCTTTACCCATCAAGGTTGGTTGTTGGTACACACGTTTTGGAGTATGTTTGAATGAGAATGATTTGAGTACCTTTTACATCAGTGTGCAAAACGCATTTTCAGTAGATTTTCACCATATGTTTGCTAATTTTTCTTTAGGGCTGCCTGAATGTCGTTAGATTCAATATTAACTTTTTTCTTTACCCATCAAGGTGGTATTTGGCACACAATTTAGGAGTATGTTTGAATGAGAATTAATTGAGTACCTTTTTCATCATTATGCAAAACACATTATCTAATGATTTCAAACATCTGTTTGCTTTAGGGCTGCCTTGCAATCGTTGGGTTTAATGTTAAGTTTTTTCTATACCCATCAAGGTTGGTTGTTGGCACACAAGTTTTGTAGTATGTTTGAATGAGAATGATTTGAGTACCTTTTTCATCATTATGCAAAACGCCTTGTCAATCAATTTCAATCATTTGTTAGCTAATTTTGCTTTAGTGCTGATTGACAGTCGTTGGGTTCAATATTAACTTTTTTCTTTACCCATCAAGGTTGGTCGTTGGCACACAATTTAGGAGTATATTTGAATGTGAATGATTTGAGTACCTTTTTCATCATTGTGCAAAACACATCGTCAATATATTCCAACCATCTGTGAGCTAAATTTTCTTTAGAGCTGCCTGACAGTCATTAGGTTCAATGTTAACTTTTTTCTTTACCCATCAAGGTTAGTTGTTGGCACACAAGTTTTGAAGTATGTTTTAATGAGAATGATTTGAGTACCTTTTTCATCATTATGCAAAACACATTGTATATATTCCAACCATCTGTTAGCTAATTTTGCTTTAGGGCTGCCTGACAGTCGTCGGGTTCATTATTAATTTTTTTCTTTACCCATCAAGGTTGGTTGTGGGCACACACGTTTTGGAGTATGTTTGATTTAGAATGAATTTAGTATCTTTTTCATCATTGTGTAAAACGCATTGTCAATAGATTTTCACCATCTGTTAGCTTATTTTTCTTTAGGGCTGCCTGACAGTCGTTGGGTTCAATGTTAACGTTTTTCTTTTTCAAAGGCGGTCCTTTTCTTTCCTCGGACCGATGACTCGCTTGTTCAGTACTGCTAACTATTACATCAAGGTTGGTTGTTGGCACACATGTTTTGGAGTATGTTTGAATGAGAATGATTTGAGTACCTTTTACATCATTGTGCAAAATGTATTGTCAGTAGATTTTCACCATATGTTTGCCAATTTTTTTTAGCGCTGCCTGAATGTCGTTGGATTCAACATTAACTTTTTTCTTTACCCATCAAGGTAGTATTTGGCACACAATTTAGGAGTATGTTTGAATGAGAATGAATTGAGTACCTTTTTCATCATTATGCAAAACACATTATCTAAAGATTTCAAACATCTGTTTGCTTTAGGGCTGCCTTGCAATCGTTGGGTTTAATGTTAAGTTTTTTCTATACCCATCAAGGTTGGTTGTTGGCACACAAGTTTAGGATTATGTTTAAATGAGAATGATTTGAGTATCTTTTTCATCATTATGCAAAACACATTGTCTAAAGATTTCAACCATCTGTTAGCCAAATTTGCTTTAGGGCTACCTGGCAATCGTTGGGTTCAATATTAACTTTTTTCTATACCCATCAAGGTTGGTTGTTGGCACATAAGTTTTGGAGTATGTTTGAATGAGAATGATTTGAGTACCTTTTTCATCATTATGCAAAACGCCTTGTCAATCAATTTCAATCATCTGTTAGCTAATTTTGCTTTAGGGCTGATTGACAGTCGTTGGGTTCAATATTAACTTTTTTCTTTACCCATCAAGGTTGGTCTTTGGCACACAATTTAGGAGTATGTTTGAATGAGAATGAATTGAGTACCTTTGTCATCATTATTCAAAACACATTGTCTAAAGATTTCAACCATCTGTTAGATAAATTTGCTTTAGGGCTGCCTCGCAATCGTTGAGTTCCATGTTAACTTTTTTCTATTCCCATAGGTTGGTTGTTGGCACACAGGTTTTGGCATATGTTTGAATGAAAATGATTTGAGTATCTTTTTCATCATTTTGCAAAACGCATTGTAAATCGATTTCAACCATTTGTAAGTTAATTTTGTTTTAGGGCTGCCTGACAGTCGTTGGGTTCAATATTAACTTTTTTCTTTACCCATCAAGGTTGGTCGTTGGCACACACGTTTTGGAGTATGTTTGAATGAGAATGATTTGAGTACCTTATTCATCATTGGTAAAACGCCAATTCAATCGATTTCAACCATCTGTTAGCTAATTTTGCTTTAAAGCTGCCTGACCGTCGTTGGGTTCAATATTAACTTTCTTCTTTACCTATCAAGGTTGGTCGTTGGCACACACGTTTTGGGGTATGTTTGAATGAGAATGATTTGAGTACCTTTTTCATCATTATGCAAAACGCATTGTCAATCGATTTCAACCATCTGTTAGCTAATTTTGCTTTAAAGCTGCATGACCGTCGTTGGGTTCAATATTAACTTTTTTCTTTACCCATCAAGGTTGGTCGTTGGCACACACGTTTTGGGGTATGTTTGAATGAGAATGATTTGAGTACCTTTTATATCATTGTGCAAAACGCATTGTCAATTGATTTCAACCATCTGTTTGCTAATTTTGCTTTAAAGCTGCATGACCGTCGTTGGGTTCAATATTAACTTTTTTCTTTACCTATCAAGGTTGGTTGTTGGCACACAAGTTTTGGAATATGTTTGAATAATAATGAATTGAGTACCTTTTTCATCTTTATGCAAAACACATTGTCTAAAGATTTCAACCGTCTGTTAGCTAAATTTGCTTTAGGGTTACCTGGCAATCGTTGGGTTCAATGTTAACTTTTTTCTATACCCATCAAGGTTGGTTGTTGGCACACAAGTTTTGGAATATGTTTGAATAAGAATGAATTGAGTACCTTTTTCATCTTTATGCAAAACACATTGTCTAAAGATTTCAACCGTCTGTTAGCTAAATTTGCTTTAGGGTTACCTGGCAATCGTTGGGTTCAATGTTAACTTTTTTCTATACCCATCAAGGTTGGTTGTTGGCACACAAGTTTTGGAGTATGTTTGAATGAGAATGATTTGAGTACCTTTTTCATCATTGTGCAAAACCCCTTGTCAATCGATTTCAATCATCTGTTAGCTAAATTTGCTTTAGAGCTGCCTGGCAATCGTTGAGTTCCATGTTAACTTTTTTCTATTCCCATCAAGGTTCGTTGTTGGTACACAGGTTTTGGCGTATGTTTGAATGAGAATGATTTGAGTACATTTTTCATCATTGTGCAAAACGCATTGTCAATCGATTTCAACCATTTGTAGTTAATTTTGTTTTAGGGCTGCGTGACAGTCGTTGGGTTCAATATTAACTTTTTTCTTTACCCATTAAGGTTGGTCGTTTGCACACAGGTTTTGGCGTATGTTTGAATGAGAATGATTTGAGTACATTTTTTATCATTGTGCGAAACACATTGTCAATCGATTTCAACCATTTGTTAATTAATTTAGTTTAAGGGCTGCCTGACAGTCGTTGGGTTCAATATTAACTTTTTTCTTTACCCATCAAGGTTGGTCGTTGGCACACAATTTAGGAGTATGTTTGAATGTGAATGATTTGAGTACCTTTTTCATCATTGTGCAAAACGCATTGTCAATCGATTTCAACCATCTGTTAGCTAATTTTGCTTTAGGGCTGCCTGACAGTCATTGGGTTCAATATTAACTTTTTTCTTTACCCATCAAGGTTGGTCGTTGGCATACATGTTTTGGAGTATGTTTGAATGATAATGAATTGAGTACCTTTTTCATCATTGTGCCAAACGCATTGTCAATCGATTTCAACCATGTGATAGCTAATTTTTCTTTAGGGCTGCCTCGCAGTCGTTGGATTCAATGTTAACTTTTTTCTTTACCCATCAAGGTTGGTTGTTGGCACACACGTTTTTGAGTATGTTTGAATGAGAATGATTTGAGTACCTTTTTCATCATTGTGCAAAACGCATTGTCAATAGATTTTCACCATCTGTTAGCTAATTTTTCTTTAGGGCTTCCTGACAGTCGTTGGGTTTAATATTAATTTTTTTTTTTACCCATCAAGGTTGGTCTTTGGCACACAATTTAGGAGTATGTTTGAATGAGAATAGATTGAGTACCTTTTTCATCATTATGCAAAACACATTGTCTAAAGATTTCAACCATCTGTTAGCTAAATTTGCTTTAGAGCTGCCTGGCAATCGTTGAGTTCCATGTTAACTTTTTTTCTATTCCCATCAAGGTTGGTTGTTGGTACACAGGTTTTGGCGTATGTTTGAATGAGAATGATTTGAGTACCTTTTTCATCATTGTGCAAAACGCATTGTCAATCGATTTCAATCATTTGTAGGTTAATTTTGTTTTAGGGCTGCCTAACAGTCGTTGGGTTCAATATTAACTTTTTTCTTTACCCATCAAGGTTGGTCGTTTGCACACAGGTTTTGGCGTATGTTTGAATGAGAATGATTTGAGTACCTTTTTCATCATTGTGCAAAACGCATTGTCAATCGATTTCAACCATCTGTTAGCTAAGTTTGCTTTAGGGCTGCCTGACAGTCATTGGGTTCAATATTAACTTTTTTCTTTACCCATCAAGTTTGGTAGTTGGCACACACGTTTTGGAGTATGTTTGAATGAGAATGATTTGAGTACCTTTTTCATCATTATGCAAAATGCAAATTCAATCGATTTCAACCATGTGTTAGCTAATTTTGTTTTAAAGTTGTCTGACCGTCGTTGGGTTCAATATTAACTTTTTTCTTTACCCATCAAGGTTGGTCGTTGGCACACACGTTTTGGAGTATGTTTGAATGATAATGATTTGAGTACCGTTTTTATCATTGTGCAAAATGCAAATTCAATCGATTTCAACCATCTGTTAGCTAATTTTTCTTTAAAGCTGCCTGACCGTCGTTGGGTTCAATATTAACTTTTTTCTTTACCCATTAAGGTTGGTCGTTGACACACACGTTTTGGAGTATGTTTGAATGAGAATGATTTGAGTACCTCTTATATCATTGTGCAAAACGCATTGTCAATAGATTTTCACAATCTGATAGCTAATGTTTCTTTAGGGCTGACAGTCGTTGGGTTCAATATTAACTTTTTTCTTTACATATCAAGGTTGGTTGTTGGCACACAAGTTTTGGAATATGTTTGAATGAGAATGAATTGAGTACCTTTTTCATCATTATGCAAAACACATTGTCTAAAGATTTAAATCGTCTGTTAGCTAAATTTGCTTTAGGGCTACCTGGCAATCGTTGGGTTCAATGTTAACTTTTTTTTATACCCATCAAGGTTGGTTGTTGGCACACAGGTTTTGGAGTATGTTTGAATGAGAATGATTTGAGTACCTTTTTCATCATTATGCAAAACACATTGTCTAAAGATTTCAACCGTCTGTTAGCTAAATTTGCTTTACGGGTACCTGGCAATCGTTGGGTTCAATGTTAATTTTTTTCTATACCCATCAAGGTTGGTTGTTGGCACACAAGTTTTGGAGTATGTTTGAATGAGAATAATTTGAGTACCTTTTTCATCATTGTGCAAAACGCATTGTCAAACGATTTCAACCATCTGTTAGCTAATTTTTCTTTAGGGCTGCTTGACAGTCGTTGGGTTCACTATTAACTTTTTTCTTTACCCATCAAGGTTAGTTGTTGGCACACACGTTTTGGAGTATGTTTGAATGAGAATGATTTGAGTACCTTTTTTATCATAGTGCAAAATGCAAATTCAATCGATTTCAACCATCTGTTAGCTAATTTTTCTTTAAAGCTGCCTGACCGTCGTTGGGTTCAATATTAACTTTTTTCTTTACCCATTAAGGTTGGTCGTTGACACACACGTTTTGGAGTATGTTTGAATGAGAATGATTTGAGTACCTCTTATATCATTGTGCAAAACGCATTGTCAATAGATTTTAACAATCTGATAGCTAATGTTTCTTTAGGGTTGACAGTCGTTGGGTTCAATATTATCTTTTTTCTTTACCTATCAAGGTTGGTTGTTGGCACACAAGTTTTGGAATATGTTTGAATGAGAATGAATTGAGTACATTTTTCATCATTATGCAAAACACATTATCTAAAGATTTAAATCGTCTGTTAGCTAAATTTGCTTTAGGGCTACCTGGCAATCGTTGGGTTCAATGTTAACTTTTTTCTATACCCATCAAGGTTGGTTGTTGGCACACAAGTTTTGGAGTATGTTTGAATGAGAATGATTTGAGTACCTTTTTCATCATTGTGCAAAATGCCTTGTCAATAGATTTCAACCATCTGTTAGCTAATTTTGTGTCACGACCCGTTTCCGGGTTATGATGGCGCCTGTCGTGGAACCAGGCTAGCCAACCGTTACAACAATACTCAATTCATTTACTAGAGAAATTTACTCATCATTGGCTCAATTCATAGAAATACTAACATTTTTAATCATTTAAAACAGTCTAACAAAAGAAATGAGCTCCAACAATCACCCTAGGATCTGGAGTCACGCAGTCATGAGCTACTAACATCAATACAACTGAGAATAATAAAACTGAAGTTTTAAGTTTCAAAGTTCTAATACATAAGGGAAGAATAGAGAAAAGAGGGACGGGACAGCGAACGTCAGCTGCTACCTCGTCGACTCTGAGAGAATGGTTGCTATCACCGCTACGCGTCAAATCTCGGTGCACCTTGATCTGCACACACAGTGTGCAGGTAAGTAACGAAAACAACCTACGGTCTGAGGAGGTAGTGACGAACTCAACCTCCGTAAATCATAGTTCAAATAATGAATATTTCAGGAATAACCGAGTATATCAGTGACAATATCCGTAAATAACAATTAAATGCCATGTATGTATTATGCAATTCTCACAGGTAGTCCTCTCGGTACACGTAATTGGCCATTGGCCCTAGGAAATCCATCTCGTAACATGTACGACGTGGTGACTCAGTCACTAAGTACCGAGGGAGCAGGCCAATTCAGCCTTTCGGATAAATCCATCTCCGGGATATCATACTCATTCATAATCTGTACCAGGGAAATCCATCCCTCCATATCTCATAAACAGTATCTGTGCCCGAGAAATCCATCCCTCTATATGTCATATCTCGGACGAATCCATGTCCAGGGAAATCCATCCCTCAATAACTGTGCGCTCACTGGGGGTGTAAAGATTCCGGAGGGGCCGCCAAGGATATGTCCCAAGAGCTATATATATATCAATCCCACGAAGGGTGTATCATCTCAACATTTGGCTCTAGGTCCATACTCAGTCAGAATTTACCAGTTTCCTCACAATACTCTCATTATGTAACAGCCCAAACAATGGCAATGCATGATAAATAAATGAATTCTGAGACTGAAATACGAATATGTGTATAATAACACGACTGAGTATGCACAAGTAAAGTTCACAATAGAAATAACAGTAACGGACCCTTTCCGGTCTCCACAGATAGACATGAAGTCTTATCATTTATACTTGTTGTGTTACTTTTAGTTTCTACGCATTAATAGCGTTCACAGTACCGATATCATGATGGAATAACAGTTAAACCGTGCCTGGGGATAAGCCGGGCCACAACAATTCAACCAACACTCATATGCCCGTCACTTGGCGAGTGTATCGTAGTAACTATCATCAATTAGCATGCACATTGGGGTTTTGAACCCCTCAGTTCCAAGGTTGAAGCCGTTACTTACCTCGAAACCGGCTCAACTCTACTCGGCCTGGCCCTTTCCTCGAGAATCGGCCTCCAAATGCTCCAAATCTATCAATAATCAATTACATGGCGTCACAATGTGCTAAGGAACAATCCCCAAATCAAAATTTAGCAAAAATACCAAAATCCCGAATTCGGTCAAAACCCGGCCCTCGGGCCCACGTCTCGAAAGTCAGAAATTTTCACAACACTAGGTCCCTTGTCCTTTCCCGAGTCTAACCATACCAAGAACACGAAAATCGGACCTCAAATGGTCGTCCAATTCCCCCATTCTTCCTCTCTTAAACTCAAGCCCTAACCACCATTTTTCTACAGTTTTTACCCATGATTTCAACCTAAAATCGTTCTTAATGCACAACATAACGAGTTTTGAGTCCAAGAAACTTACCTCCTTGAAGAAACAACGAAATCCCTCTTCAAATGCCTTCAAAACCTTCAACCCGTGTGTAAAAATGGTGAAAGAGAACAAATTTCGCAAAGGCTGCCTTTTTATAGTTCTGCCCAGGCATTTCCTCAACAGCGGTGAATTTCTCGCACCTGCGTCTCCGCAGGCGCGACATTTTAACCGCACCTGCGGACGTCACTTAAACGCCCAGGCTCCGCGCCTGCGATAGCTTCACCGCAACGGCGGGCTCGCAGGGGCGACACATTTACCGCTCCTGCGATCCTTCACTTAACTCTCAGAGTCGCGCCTGCGAACCCATCCCCCGCACCTGCGACCTCGCATGTGCGACCTTTCTTCCGCCCTTGCAATGAATTTCCGCCCCTGCGACTTCACTCTCGCGCCTGCGATGTCCGCACCTGCGGCCTAATCATCCCAGGTGCGATCACACCAGCAGTAGCAATTCGTTCGTTAACGTCCGAAATCAAACCCAAGCCCCTCAAGACCCCAACCAAACTTACCAACATATCCAACATGGTTATTCAAACTTAGTCGAGCCATTAAAACACCAAAAACAACATCAAAACCATAAATTCTCATCCAATTCAAGCCTATGATTCCCAAAAATTTCCGAAACACGCATTTGATCAAAAACTCAACCAAACCATTTCCAACTGACCTGAAATTTTGCGGGCAAGTCCAAAATGACCTAAC